>VMRM01000005.1:26397263-26555650 GCA_010277075.1 Poeciliopsis retropinna
CCAGAAGAAGAAGAATACGGCAGGAGAACAGATCGTTTCACAGATGGAAGGTTCTGGAGAACGGCCCGGCTGAACCCATTATTATCTCGGCTGTAGGAGGAAAATAACATTGGGACCAACTCGACCCGGTGTTCTCTCCCGCCGGTACCGCAGAACAATAAAAGTCTTTCTGCTAACAATCACCACCGTTGGGGGCAACAGGAAGGAAGGTGAAGGACAACATGTTGCTGCAACGCTACAAAACGCTAAATAATAATAACACCAGATACGCTGCAAGCATTTTTACTCTTCAGGGATCAGAATAAAGCTGCTCTGCAATATTCTGCCAAAACAAAACCAAGCCACGATATTCACAGACAGATGGAGCTACATTAACTTTTACCTACAGTTTTATTTTATTTTATTGTATGATAGACCAATACAGAGCAAAATGACATTTTCTTTTATTCTTTTCAAGTGAAAACTGAAAATTGTTCCACCTTTACTCTGATCCTCTTTAATAAAACTGAACTGACAGATTATCTCAGATGTCCCTCATCAGTAAACTGTTTAATTTAATCTCAGTTCTAATCCAGATGTTCTGGTCCTGTTCTTCATATCACACATCAGTCTTCTTTAATCACAATTAATCACAATTAATCTGCTCCAGTAAAACATTTGGTCCACAACAAGTTTCACGTCTCCAATCCAACATAATCTGCAGCTTTGAAATTCCCTTCAGATTTGTCTAAATGTCTAACAAACCTTTCATCATAAAGACCACAGAACATTTAAGGGGCTAATTTTCTGAAACTAATTTCAGTCCATTTCTGTAAGTTTCTCTGGTTCTACCATTTACTGCCTGTTATTTCTATCCGGTCGTTAATGACGGACGCCTTGCTTCGCCCATGTTGAGATGAACTTTCTGTTTTCTCTCCTCAGACAACTGCAGAGAGAAACCATCGTGACTAACAGAGCTGATCTGAATCCAAACGCATCATGCATCCTGTTACAGAGCTAAAAATTCTCCTGGCTTCAGATGTTTTCAGATAGAGACTCTGTCCGCCTCTTATCTGCCTGATAGCTAATCCATGCAGCCTCTCCTGGTTTCTCAGATTATAGCGATCTCGCTTCAGTTCTTGTACATTACTGCCAAACTTCCACGTCTCCCCTGAACACTAACACTGTTTTCCTTTGTTCTCCTCTTAATTGGTGCTGCAGCAGCATCACAACATCTGGACTGAAGGTCAAGCTCCTGTTTCATTTCACTTCCTTAAATTGGCTGTTCCTGCTTTTCTGTGAGACTCATTGAACTGAGTAAATTCTTCATTTCAGTTTAAGCCTCCTGCTCTCGATCTAAATGGCCTCTGTAGGGATTTCTGTTCTGACAGTCAGAGTCTGAGTGGTTTAATTGGATCCTCATCTAATCAGGAATCTGGCGGTGTGCGTCCAGCAGAGCAAACACTGATCGTATCTCACAACAAGGAGAGGAAACGAAGGACATTTAGGACAAAACGAGTCTGGCTGCACACATTTCCCGATGAAACCATGAAACATGAGGCGAGGGAAAATCGTTTCACCTGCAAAATCGGATTTATTGCTTTGGAAAACCACATGCAGGAGTTTAAATGATTTAAAATTCACCAATTAGCACCATAATAACTTATCATCAGATTATTAAATATTTATTTAGCTAAGTATTTAGCTTCAAACTATATAGTCAGTTAGTTAAATATTTAGCCTCAGACTAATTATTGCTAATTTTTGACTGAAATGTAAACTAAAATGGAGCAGCATCATTTCTCCCGCTCGCACTAGGCTAGTCCATTAGCTTTGTTTGTATTGACCCAGAATGCCCTGCTCCGTAGTCCACTTCCTGCTTTTGGCGCAGTCTCCAGTCCGCTTGCTGGAGTTCAGTTCAACCAAACCCAGACTGAGGCGGAGCGGCGTTCGCTCCGTTGGTTCGATTGGCGTTCAGACCTCCCCAAACTGGAGTTTGATTAAAATGGATAAAACAGGATTTGTTGTATATTAGAAATGTTAAGAACTAACAAAAAATCAATCTGTTTGATGCTAGAGTTGTGCTCTACAACCAAATCATTTTTGTACATATTTTAAATTAAACTCAATGATTGAATTTGAGTTTATCTTAATTTTTCTCCTTAGAATAAACTTCAGCATCATTAGCAACCATATTCTGGATTTCCGGCTGACCAGATTTGCTTGTTTGGGTCTAATTGATGCTGTTTCACTAATACCTCCCCCCAGGTGATGCCTCCTAGTGTGTAGAGCCATATTCCCAGTTTAAAAGCCAGCACTGAAGCTGCATTTTGCTGAGGATTAGTGTTTCATCTGGAACAGCAACAGAAGAAAAGCTTGAGGAGGAACGAAGCAGCTGCTCTTTGTCACGTTTCCCTTCAAGCGCGTTTGCCGATTCTCTCCAGGGGTCAGGGGTCAGGGCTAGAGGACCCTTAACGTCGAGTGCTGGACTCACTGTGAATCCTTCAGACCAACTGAGCTGCTGCTGATGAACCGCCACCAGGAAGACGGGATGAAGGAAGAGCTGGCTGTGAATTTTAAACGCTGAGCGTAAAGCTGCTTCTCGCCCTCCTGGGACATCAGATTGTTGCAGACTGGCAGCACTTCAAAGAGTAATTACAGACAAAAAACAGATTACTCAACACTCTTCCACAATATGCTCACTCTAAAGCTCCAAAACCTGGGTGAAGATTCACATTTCTGATGTTTCCCCATAACTGTGACCTTGTGTTGAAATCTGAAACGGCGCGGACGAAGCCGAGCAGGGAGGAGAATAAAGCAGCGTTGATGCTCATTAGGCTGGAAAAGATGACACAGCCTCCCCTGATTAGTATGCCACAGCGACACACACTGCGCAGGAGCTAGCTGCTCCTACTGAGGCGGCACAAAACCAAACTTCACTTTGTTCATAAATGTCCAGAAAAGCAGCAAATCTTTCTGCTCCTTCTGTTTTATATCTATCCTCCATCAAAGTGGCATTAATTAGGCATATTTTAAACACCTGGCTTATAATAACTTTGGGTTTTTCGTTATAGTTTAATTGTTTTTCCTTGTAACTTTTTGTCTAATTCATTTAGAGTTTGTTTGATAGTTTTTATTAGGTAAATATTGTTTGGTTCTGGTTTAGTTTTTTATACTAAAGGCTAATTTTTAGGTGCAGAATTCAAAAAGCTCAAAGTATTACACTGAATACTCAACAGGAGGAATCATTTTCAAAAACTAGCTTTGCAAATGTGTGGTTCAGTTCCAGTTAGTTATATTATTTATTCAGTTGAAAATATTTTCTCAATTTCAGTTTTGGTTCTTTCATTAGTTTTAGTAAACTATAATAATCCTGATGATCACATACAAAGCTGCTAAACGCTGCCTCTTCTCTGAACAGTTCATGTCCAGCATATGTGGGGTCTGCAGAAATGTTAGCTCCCCTTTTATATTGATAGATTATTTTAGGACTCTCAAAGAAGTTTTATGGAGATGATCATCTTCTTGATGATCTTCCGCCTTTTTTCATAAAGCACTTTAAAAACACCAAGAAAACACCAAGAATTCAAAATAGAAAGAAAAGAAAAACAAGATCAATGAGATGCTAAAACTTAAGGAAGAGTAAATGTTGTGATTTGTGGTAGTTGAGTGGTGAGGCAGACGCAGCACTCTGCGTTTAAATGGAGATTTAAACTACAGATCTCTCCTCTGTCGCTTAGCAACTGATGACATTCAAGCAGAGTTTTAGCTTCCACACACAAGCTAACAACTCAACATGAAAGCTGAAAATTTTTCAACTTTTGTCAGGATCCCCCATCATCCACTGTATTTAGTGTTAAATTTGATTTGCCTTCAGTGAGAACAGAAGTGGGGAGAGGACGCGGCCCTGGGGGACGCCGGTGCTTTTAGCCAATCAGAGCAGCTGCAGATTTATGTTTGCTCAGCTCTTCACCGCTTGAACTCTCTGAAAACGACAAACATGTCCAAGTTTGTCTCCTTAATCAGAGGGCCTTCCGACGCCCACATTACAGGAACTACGTATTTATGCTGCGACCTCTGACCTCTAGGCTGGATGAGCAGGAAATCCTCCCACCTAAACATCACCATCATAAATGTGTGGGTCCGCAGCAGCAGCACGGAGCTGAATATGTGAGACATTCAGCTTGAGAGAGGAAAACGTTCTTAAACTCTGGATTGATCCGTTTTAACTGCTGCGATAAACAGGAAGCTGAAATGTGTGCAGCCATGTTTGACTCTGAGAAATGACTCGACTTCACAGCTTCAGATCAGCAGTCATTTAAATTATAGAAAATAAATACCAACTTGAAGAAATCTGTGTTGCAGAACCAGAAGGAAGTCGGCGGTTTCTGGTCAGGAAGTGAAGACGTCGTTTCAGCCGAGTCGCGTCAGACCAGCTGGAAAAACAAAAAAATCTGGGAATCCAGCAGAAATAGACGCTTTATCTGAACTGTTTTAATATAAACTAATACGGTTATTAGAGTTTTAATTAAAACTGAAACATACACGATTTTAAATAAATTTACATTTATTTTTCATAGTTTAAAAATGAGTTTCTAATTTCTTTCCCATTTAATGAAGTCACCAAAAAAGCTTAATATCAATCAGAACTTTAGCAGCAGGAGCTTAAAATGGACTTTTACACAATATTACACAAGAACGTGGAGATTTTCAAAATTAAATAATAATATTATAATAATTAAATACTCAAATATCTGTTTCCATCAAATAAAAACTGAGAACAAGAAAAAATAAAACGACTCACCCAACAGAAGGAAATCTCTTTTGAACATGAGAAACTTAAATAAAGAGCCTGAAAAAAAAAAAATTAGTAAAATACGTAAAGTTGGTTTACAAAATAAATGATACAAAATAAAATATTATGGAATTTATAAACAAATCCTGAAATAAATCAATTCTAATAATAATTTATAAAAACACCATTAAATAAATAAACGTCTCCATGAAATAAAATAAATGTATTTTAAAACTTTAAATACATTTATGGGGAGATTATTTTGTTAAACAAGTTCACTTATTTTTTACCAAACTTTATTTCATGTTTTTATTAATTATTTAATAACAGTATTTATTTACTTTTTAAAAGCAAAAGGTTCAATAATGACGTTACCATCAATAAAAAGAAAACTTGCAGCAGTTTTGCAGAGCCTGTTTGTTACTGCCCCCTGTTGGTGTGACTGTTGAACTACATTAAACAGCAGAACAATTATTAAATTGTTCTGTTAATTATTAAATTATATTTTTCTATTTAAAAGTATAAAAATATGTTTTTTACATATGTGCTAAAACTGTCACCAGGAAATGCACCATACCCTGTCAAAACCAACCAATCAGAACCAAGAGGAGGGTCGTAACGTTGTCAATCAAACTCATGTACACGCTGCTCAATGTGCTAATGGTGGAACAACCATTTATCTATGGCTATGCTAACTAGCTTTACAATCAGGATTGGCTGACGGGGAAAAGCTAGCAGCGCCACATGAGATGGTGACTGACAGCGCTAAGACCCGCCTCCTGGATCTGATTGGTTGGCTGGGAGAAAACGGAGGAGCTCCATTTTTTCCCAGATTATTTCTCATACATCACAACATGGTGACAGTTTCAACAAAGTAAACTCTTCATAGTTTAACTGTCCAGCATGAAAACCGACTCTCAGTCTGTAATCCGTCACATTTGATCATGAAAAGATGAATTACGTCACTGCGCCGTATGCTAGCTGCTGCACCACTGCTCCCAGTAATCCCATCACAGCTGAGCCAATGAAACCCAACACTGCAGTGTTTGGACCCGAGTCACTGAGATGTCAAAACAAATGCATGAAGCCGAGTTTCAGGCTAAAACCTGAGCATGTGAGGGTTATAATCCCAACTTTAATCTAGATTACAGCCACATCTGGCATGTTCCTGCATATCCCTGCTGCCTTCCTACTCTGCACCGCTCAGGAGAAAAACAGAATCATTCGGTCGGCCTGAAGGCAGCGGTGGGTCGAACCGGAACCCCTGCTGGGCTGCAGGGCACAGAAAGCTTCCCATAAACCCTGGAGACGGCGACCTGTGACCTGTGACCTGAGAACCAGACGGTGATGTAACTGAACTCCCAACTTGCCAGCTGCTTCACCTTCTTCTTTTCCAGCTGAAGGAATGTGACGGAGCATCGGCGACGAGCCAAAAGATTAAACCTCCGAACTCCGAGAAACCAAAACAAGCAGAACCCAGAAAACAGATTTCTCTCAGATTACTAGGAGAGCTTTTATTTGGAGCATCGTAAAGTACATTTCACGGTACTTGGCGCTCACGCACGCTCCTTGTCTAAAACAAAAACTCCCTTTTTCATCTCCATCCTTTTAATCCCTAATTACAAAATTACAGTAGGGATCATCCTGCAGAACAGAGCTCAGGAAAACTACTTAGCGCTCACAGATTGCTTTGAGTTTCCTTCTCAGTCACACTTCAATGTTTCAGATCATCACATTTTAACACCAGACAGAAAAAAAAACGGTTTAATTAAGAGAAAAGCAATCAGAACTAATCTGCTCCTTTTTCATTCATAAGTTAACTAAGAATAACCAAATTGAATGGCTTCATTTCACCAACCTCAGCCAAGCGGGATTACAGCCAGACTGAGGGAAAACATTAAAGCATTTAATCAGGCTAAAGGCCATCAGTAATTAATTAATCAGCTAAAAATAAGCAACATTTTCCATTTAAAAACCATTTCCAGCATCCAATCAGATCGTTTGTAGAAGCAGTTTCATCATCCATCTCTGTTAGCGGATGTAGCCTGTGCCCCAGATATACGGCCGTACCAGAAACACACAAATCCTAAGGTTCCACTCAGGACATCAGCAAGAAAAAAAGGTGAATATTTTACTAATAAATGTTTAATATAATAAAATCTATAGAATTAATTGGTTGAAATGAATGACAACACAAAGTAGGTTAAATAATCTCATCAACAATTCACCCAGAAAAACATCTAAAGCTTGAAACAAACATCTAAATAAAGACACACGTGGGAAAAATGGGACAGAACCAGAACCAGAATCACTGTGTCTCACATTTTCCAAAAACATCCAGATGATCCTCAAGACTTCTGGGAAAATATTCTCTGGATGGTTCAGATGAAAGTGGTTCTGGAAGGTACCAATACCGGCAGGACTTCTGGGATCCGAACCGTTCACTTCAAATGATCCGTTTTTAAAAGCCAATTTGTCCCTAATAAATGTTGTTTGTATCAATTATTGTTGTGAAAGAAGTTCACAAAAATGTTACATCATCATCAGTATGAAGTAAAAAAACGTAGCATGTTCCTGCAGGAAACAATTAGCTAATAAATAAAAATAAAACCTCAAAACAGAAACATCAGATATCATGTAGATTTTTACAAGGTTTTGCATTAGTAACATGTTAGTGATATCTGTAACATGAAAACAAAATGTAACAAAAAGTGAGCTGCTTTAAAACAAACTCCTAAAAACAAAACCGTTCTCACTAAGCGGCTCAAGTCGCATCGATTAGGATGAAGAGGCGATAAGAATATTCAGATTGTTGGTTAACGTCACGTCGCTAACGAACAGCATCTAAAGACAAGCTGACGGCTCACCTGCGGTCCAGGAAACGATTTTCTGGATATATCAGGTTATCTTTGATATAAAATGTTTTGATGATCTGAAACATTTAACTGTGACAAAAAGCAGAAACTAAACAAACCTTTAAAGGGGTGAATTTCTTTTAGGGCGCCGTTTGTAAAGTTGCACAATAAAATTAACAGCAATGATTTGATTTAAATAGTCCATCATAAAAAATGAGTGTTCATTTTTCAAAGTTATATTTTCATCTTGTTATTCATTCATTTATAAATATATAATTCCAAACTTAATATTTAATTCATAAACTAAATGGTGAATCATATCTTTAGTTTGGATCTATGACAATTATAAATCATCTTTTTTCTGTACATGAAGCAAACTGTTGCTGTTAACTTTTTACAGTGTAACTGTCCAAACTGAACCCAGATGTTTCCATCAGTTATTTATTGGACCTATCAGATAAACAGAGAACAGATATACGTTACGTTGGGTTATAATGCTTTTATCATTTCTGCTCAGAACATGGCTTGAAGCTTCTCATGTATAAACTACAAGCTGAACTTCTTTGTATTCATGGCAGGAAGGTTGAGTATGAAACAGTTTCAGTTCATACTTTATGCAGCACATTGAACAGAAATGAAAACTCGGATAATGTTGCAGTCAGTTCACAGTGGAAGGAGAAGCGACTTTGGGCTTAATATTGCAGGCTCATGGAAGCAGCGTGTTTGGGATATTGCTGCAGAGGCCTTCAGGCCTCACAGGAAGCATCCAGTTTAAAGGGTCGACTCCAGTCTCTCCTCACCAGTCAAAGCATACAAAACCAGAAATACTAAGAAAAACTTTCATTTGTATCCAAAATAATGCGAATGCCAGAACTGGGCAGTCAGGCTTTTGGTATTAGTCCCTTGGTAGTTGCTGTGTTTTAAAGCTGCAGTTGTAACTTTTATTAAAAATATGTTCTTCACATATTTGCTAAAATATGTCAGATTATATAAGGCAGATAATCTGTGAAAAGAAGAGAAAAATTTGGTGCTGCTGAGTCAGAAACAACCAATCAAAGACAGGGGGCGGGTCTTGGTGTTGTCAATCATCCTCATGCTCACAACCTCCTGCGTTTTCATCTATTGCTACCATTAACGACTTAGCCTATTGCATGAACAAGCTTATTCGTGGATGATTTGAATTTTATTTCTTATTTATAGCTGCAGTATATAATTTTTTATAAAGAAATGTTTATTTGTTAAAGTTGTCTCCATGTCGTGACAGTTTATGAGACCAATAATCTGAACAGATTGATTTCCTCCCGGTCCTGCAGTGCAGTAGCAGCAACAGATGAACCAAAAACCACCAATCAGAGCCAGGAGGAGGGGCTTAGCACTGCCAATCAATGCTAAATGTGCTAATGGCGAAACAACTTACATTTACAGCATCATCATAATCTATGGCTAAGCTAACTAACATTAGCATTCATGGCAGGATCTGCTGGCATGAGACTGTGATTGACAGCAGTAGGACCCGCCTCCTGGCTCTGATTGGTTGTTTCTAGTTGGTAGAAAACAGAGGAGCTTCATTATTTCACAGATTATCTGTCTGCTATGGTCACAACATGCTGACAGTTTCAACAAATGCAATTATATTTTATGTAAAAGTTACAAATTGCAGCTTCAATGAAAACAGAAATGGTGAAATTTTGTTTTTTTTCGACGTGAGCAAAATACTGACAAAAATTTGCTCACATTTGTAATAGAAACGCAACAACTGTCACAACATGGAGACAGTTTTATCAAATATATCAAAGCCATATATTTGTAATTTTATTAAAGTTGCAAACTGCAGCTTTAAAGTTTCGTGAAGAACCTTCAGAAAGCCGCAGGTGGAAGACTGTGGTTGTTGGCTTCCTGGAGCAGCGCCTCCATGCAGAGATCCTTGGTTTGGTCCGGAGGCCCAGCAGGGGGCGCCCTCGCCTCCTGCTCCTCTCCCTGCGGCTCCGCAGCGTCCCCCGTGGCGGCGGCGGCCGCCGCAGCCGCCGCCTCCTCCTTGAAGAGCCGGTCGTGCTCCATCTTCAGCTCCTGGTAGGAGCGCGAGAACATGTGGAAGATGGAGGTGGCGGGAAACGCCATGATTAGAATCCCGCTCAGGATGCTGCTCAGCGCCACCACCTGGCCGGGAATGGAGCGCGGCACCATGTCGCCGTACCCCACCGTCGTCATGGAGATGATGGCCCACCAGTAGGAGGCGGGGATGCTGCTGAAGTCGTGCGGGCCGGTGAGCTCGCTCTCGGCCAGGTGGACCAGCGGGGAGAAGAGCGTGACGGCGACGCAGAGGAAGAGCAGCAGCAGGCCGAACTCCCGCGTGCTGCGGCGCACCGTCAGACCCAGAACCTGCAGGCCGAGCGAGTGGCGCGCGAGCCGCATGACGTACAGGATCCGCAGCGCGCGCAGGATCCGCAGCACCAGCCCCAGCTTGTCCAGGTAGCCCTTACCTGAGGCAGCAGGGAAAACTACAATTATTCAGTTATTTAGTCCATTAGAGAGAAAAATGGAAGAAAATCATATTTTTACCATTTCAGTCAAACTTTTGGAAATGTCAATAACAACTCTAAATATTTAAAAATTGGAGTTATATTGTTCCAAACTAAATGCTTAAGTCTGAACTAAATATTTAGATTGAAATATCTGGTTTTCAAACTAAATATTTAGTTCCCAGGATAAACAAACATTTAGCTTGTTCATTATTTTTAGTGAGGAAACCACATATTAGTTTTCAAACTAAATATTTAGTTTGTAAATTAAATATTCAGGTTATTAATTGAACTTTTATACATGGTGAAAATGCGACTTTGAAAAATAAACATTTTTCTCAGAAAAGTTAAATGAACCAATTATGGCTTTTTGTTTCCTCCTGGGTAGTTTTCCTGACCCGTCTCACCTCCGCCGGGCCGGTCCGTCTCCCGGTTCTGGTCCTCCTCGCTCACCACCAGGGAAACGTAGTAGGGCAGGATGGCCATGGCGTCGATGATGTTGAGCGGCCCGCGCAGGAAGTCGAGCTTGCTGCGGGCCTGGATGAAGCGCAGGACGAACTCCAGGGAGAACCAGGCCACACACACCGTCTCAATGATGAACATGTTGTAGCATTTGGAGGAACATTCGCCCTGAGGATCCAGAGATGGAAGAGGAGCGGAGCCAGGGACGACAGCGAGGAAGACGGATGGGGGGCAGGAAGACAAAAGTCCTGAGGTCAGATAATCATCCATTAATAAATCATGAGTTGCCAAAGCTCTGCCGCCGCACTGAGAGACATCACACCCACACAATCCGTCATTTATTTAATTGAGAAGATTTCAGAGATCAATGCAGCCGGGTTCCCTCCGACTGCAACAAAATAATAAAATCCATCAGTTATGAAAGATTTCAGGCTTTGAAGCATCAAACTAGTTTCTAGTTTTGCATTTATTGTTACTCTTGGTCACAATGCTTCACTGCTGCAACCTGATTTCACCAGTTTGGTAAAAATAAGAAACTAAAGACAAATGGACTGAACTTACAGAGTAAATATTTAGGTTTTATCATTGTTTATATTTGTGCTTTTTTCATTCTTAGTAAGTAACGTTTATTTTTAGCTGCTGGATCTGTTCACTCTTTGCAGTTGTATTTTGTGCAGCTTTGGCTTATTGCTCTGAGTGTGTTGCTGTTTTCAGCCTTTCTTTGAGTCTGGATGCACCAGTTAACGACTGGAGCCACATTCACCCATTAAAACACACATTCAGGTAAAACACACCGGGGTTATGTTGCTCAGCGGCCACTCAGGGCCACTGAGGTCCGGTCCATGAAGAACCGGGTCAGAGACACGGAGCCGCCCTGCAGTCCAACGGATCAGAAAATGATCAGAGATCTGATCTTTTGTGTCTTTTAGTGCAAGTTTGTTCTCTAAATAAAATATTAATAAAAATCTGCACAGTTTGAAATCTTTTTGCTGAGATTCTCCTCCCATCCCTCCCTCCATTTTCCTCCTTTTGTCATTGCATTCAGTCTGCATTTGTCTTTCTCCTCCGTCTCTCCATCCCTCTCCTCTGTTTATTTCCACCTCTCCATCGCTCATTCTGTTTGCTCGGCGGTCGCTCGCTCTCCTCCATCACTCTGTAACACAGACGTCTCTTCACACCTCCTGCTCTCGTCCTCTGTGCCGTTTCCTCGTCTCAATGTGACGCTGCGGTTGCTGCGGCTCTGCAGACCAACGCATGGCTGCAGGATGCCGACATTAATCTGTTTGTATTCTTAAACGACATCAGGTTACGTCACATTTCAGGATGAGGGATGTTGTTTATCGCTCCACCTCTGAAGGACTTTCGCTCTTGTTCTGGCATCTGGGAACTTTGGATGTAAATATACATTCACTGCCTCCTTATTAGGTACAGCCAGCCTGCTGTTTGCTTTGCAAATGTTCTCACTGCAGCAGAAACGGACTGATTCTGACCTTTTCACCAAATAAAAATCCAATCTGTTCCTCTTCCACATGTGAAACTAAATCATGTCTGATAGTTTCCTGCAGTCGGAACGTCACATTTTATCCAACATGAGCGAAAACTCAGCAGCAGAA
The DNA here is from genome assembly GCA_010277075.1 of Poeciliopsis retropinna. Classification (NCBI taxonomy): domain Eukaryota; kingdom Metazoa; phylum Chordata; class Actinopteri; order Cyprinodontiformes; family Poeciliidae; genus Poeciliopsis; species Poeciliopsis retropinna. Next base: position 26,409,487 of record VMRM01000005.1, read on the forward strand.
GAATCCAGCCTGTAAATCTAAACTATGGCTGAAAATGATGATAATGAAGTGATGAAAGCATCTGAGTCAGTGAACGCATCACATCCCAACCGACCCGTCCTGGTCCGACTCAGCGTCCAAACAGAACCAGAAAAGATTCAACATTTTTATTAAACAGTTCTGAGTTCTTAAAATGGTCAAAAACTCAACCATTTTGAGCCTTTTGCAGAAAATGTGCAGTAAACTCACAATTATGGCTTAGCATAAAAAAAACCTGGATTTTATGCTGAAAACTGGAGGGACTGAACAGAGCAGAACAGCTCCACATCGTGCCGCCCGCAGACGGATTAGCGCCCTGGAAGGAGAGCCTTATTAGCGCCCCACTGACGTTCGCCTCAGGAAATTAATTACACTGATAATTTTTCTATAAATGACGACAAAACAAAAACAGCGTCTGAATTATTAAAACTGCCTTCAAACTATTTTGGTGACAGAACAGAAAACATTTCCTAAAAACGTTTAACTTTGCTCATGTTAACAGACTTATAGTTTATTTTTAAATTGTTGTTGTGGATTATTGTAGTTAAATTCTGATTCATTTACTATGTTGAGATGGATTTATTGCTGTCGGTTCTGCTGCCCACTGAGTGAAAAACGGACCAGATCCCAACATATTTCTGCAGAGGAACCAACCGGAGAATATTGAGTTTAGAAACTGCCACCGATTCGATGGTTTAAAGGTCCCAGAGAGTTTCTGCTTCAATAAATCAAACCGAACTGTTAACCTTTACTCCTCCGCTCCTCAATCTTCCCTGGATTGTTTCCTCTGCCAGGCCGTCCTATTAATCTGAGACGTTTTATTCCCCTCGTTGCTGCTCCTCCCGCTGACCTTTGCCTGACCTCTGCAGAGGCGGCCATTTTGTTACGGCTGCAGCTCGTCACCTCCGACAGCTGTGTTCAGTTTGAAAATAAAAGCAATCACAGAGATGATACCCAAACCCAAACCTTATCACCTCTGGATGAGTCCCTCAGGAAATGACATCACATTTCATCCAGGCAGCTTCCTGTGTGGCGTCAAGGTCAAATTAAGGCAAAAACCACCAGGAGGGGAAGAACGTTAGGAAAGACATAACGCCTGAAAAACACAGCAAGTGATACATTTCTACATCAACTGCGGGATTTTAGTCATAAACTTTCTAGAAAATAATAATATAGTTTGTAAAACAGACGATTCAGAAACAAACATTAAAACATTCTCATGGTTTATTTTCAGCAGTCGAGTTTTTCTCTCCTTATTTACATCCAAACATGCAATAATTATGTCTGAAAGGTTCTTCAGATTCATTGTGATGAATTGATTATTGAGATGATCAATAATTGATTGCTAACTGGATTATTGACCTTTTTCTAGAGAAAAAGGTCATTTGACTGCAGCTGCGTCCTTAATACTCTAATAAACAAAAGCTGTTTATTAGCAGTAAAATGTTTCTAACATAAAAAGATTTAAATAAAAAATCTGCAGAATGTTGAGTTTTTGTAATCTGATAAATCGTCAGAATAATTGATTTCTAAAGTATTAGTTGGCTTCATCCCTGGCAGCAGGAAACCAGTACTGGATCAACCAGTTTGATCAGTACTGGTTCTGTGTGAACTGGGCGTTTTGTTCCTGTACTGGTTAGAGCAGCGTTTCCAGTCTGAAGCCGACCTGCGTTTGTTTCACTGTTTCCAGATTAATTTCCTTGAACCTCACCGTCTCGTTCTTTTGTCTGCTGTGATGATTCAGCAGCTCTGCTAGAAACGAGAACAACAGAAATGATGACATTTCGCTTCTCAGTGAGTTTTTCTTTGCGGCCGACCTTGAACAATCCTCTTAGCTTTGAGCAGGTTTTCAGCTGCACTTCAGATTAAAGAAAAGACGGAACGGGACCAGAGGACGGCTGGGGGAAACAGGAACCTGTTTCTGTGTGTCGAGTCACTCATGCGATATTAAAGAGCGAGAATCAAGTGACAACTCCATCTGTCACTTCGCTGCTCTCCAGTTACCAGATTTCTGCAGGCAAACATAAAAACAGAATCGCTGCAGGTGTGAAGGTGAGATAAAGAAACAACTCTAAGATGAGCAGCAGCTGGTTCAGCAGAAACGGCTCAACAGAGGAGAAATGAGATGAACGGAGACCACATGGCTGAAAAACGTATCGCAATATAAACGTTTCATCAGCCAATATTGATTATTGATAGTTTTCTGTTTTGAATATCTGAAATTCTGAAACTGTTGTTGTGACATTTCCTGTAACATGGTTCATTTTTAAACATCGTGGCAAAACCTCAAACTGCTGCAGGGTTGTTGCTAGGCAACCAAAGAATGAGAGAGTTGCTAGGCAACCAAAGAGTGAGCCAGTTGGTTGATGCTACCCAGGCAGTTTAGGCCTTTCCTCTGCCTACATCCCCCAGAATGCCGTGCAGCTCTGGATCAGAGTTCAGTGAAATTCTTGAATATTCTCTTGATGATGATCTAATTTCTATAACAATAAATATTATTGATTTATTGCCTAAATATCAGATACAGGATGGGATGAAGATCAGATCTGCTGGTTCTGAGGAAGAGGAGAACCAGTTTCATGTCCCAGTAAAATGTCACATAAAGCCTCCAAAATATTCCTGATGTAACATTTTGTATTTAAAAGTCGCTCCTTTAAATAAAACAGTTTGAACCAAAATCTTCTCATTTAGTTTCTGAAATCCATGAGTTGAACTTTCACTGCTCATAAAAAACTTCAAGTGAAAGTTTAAGTAGGACATTTTACTTTGAAGTAACATTTTACATTGATAACTTTAGTTGTATTTCAGGAAAATGTATCTTAGTATCTGTACTCTTGAAAACATCAAGACCAACTGCACCAATCAATAGATCAACATATTGGAACAAGTGATTAGATGCAGTTTAGTTTTAAAAGTGGTATTTTGATTTGTGTTTGTTGGGATGTGAGTGTCTGCAGGTACAGGTGTGTTGATAAAAGGTGCTGAGATCCTATTGGCTGGGAGCCTGCAGAGGGAATCGTGTGTTTGTCTCTGATGTGACTCTGCTGCTGGGTGGAAACCTCCAGAAGCAGAGCAGCTGCTGTGATTGTGTTTAAGAGACAGTAATTAATCTGCTGCAGCTGCTTCGCCTCCCTGACCATCACGCCGCCTTCCTCTGTCGTTCCCCACCAGGCCACCAGGGGTCCCTGTGCGTTTCCTGCAGCGCCTCATTAATCCGTTCCCACCTGCTCATGGTCATTAATTAGTCTCTGAATATTGACAGACCTGTTTACCATGCTGTTGGTCTCTCTGCGGTCTCTATGGCAACCAGCGGACGGTAGAACCATCAGTCTGTCCTGAACAGGTGGACTGGAAAAGAAAAGGTCAAGTTTCTCTGACGTCATCAAATCTATTGAGAATATTGAGAATTAAAGTAAAGAGCACTGGCTTTGAGAAGAAATGACCCATATTTCAGAACTTGTTAATGTTTTAAAACATTCATCAGTATCTCCAGGAAGCAGCAACTTCTCAGCAGCGCTCTGTTTATGACAGTAAAGATGGCCGCCACAGCGCTCTGTTTATAGGGTTAAAGATGGCCGCCACCGCGCTCTGTTTATAGGGGTAAAGATGGCCGCCACAGCGCTCTGTTTATAGGGGTAAAGATGGCCGCCACAGAGCTCTGTTTATACGGTTAAAGATGGCCGCCACAGCGCTGTTTATATTGTTAAAGATGGCCGCCACAGCGCTCTGTTTATAGGGGTAAAGATGGCCGCCACCGCGCTCTGTTTATAGGGGTAAAGATGGCCGCCACAGCGCTCTGTTTATAGGGGTAAAGATGGCCGCGACAGCGCTCTGTTTATAGGGTTAAAGATGGCCGCCACAGCGCTCTGTTTATAGGGTTAAAGATGGCCGCCACCGCGCTCTGTTTATAGGGGTAAAGATGGCCGCCACCGCGCTCTGTTTATAGGGTTAAAGATGGCCGCCACAGCGCTCTGTTTATAGGGTTAAAGATGGCCGCCACAGCGCTGTTTATAGGGGTAAAGATGGCCGCCACAGCGCTCTGTTTATAGGGGTAAAGATGGCCGCCACAGCGCTCTGTTTATAGGGGTAAAGATGGCCGCCACCGCGCTCTGTTTATAGGGGTAAAGATGGCCGCCACAGCGCTCTGTTTATAGGGGTAAAGATGGCCGCCACAGCGCTGTTTATAGGGGTAAAGATGGCCGCCACAGCGCTGTTTATAGGGTTAAAGATGGCCGCCACCGCGCTCTGTTTATAGGGGTAAAGATGGCCGCCACAGCGCTCTGTTTATAGGGTTAAAGATGGCCGCCACAGCGCTCTGTTTATAGGGGTAAAGATGGCCGCCACAGCGCTGTTTATAGGGGTAAAGATGGCCGCCACAGCGCTCTGTTTATAGGGGTAAAGATGGCCGCCACCGCGCTCTGTTTATAGGGTTAAAGATGGCCGCCACAGCGCTCTGTTTATAGGGTTAAAGATGGCCGCCACAGCGCTGTTTATAGGGGTAAAGATGGCCGCCACAGCGCTCTGTTTATAGGGGTAAAGATGGCCGCCACCGCGCTCTGTTTATAGGGGTAAAGATGGCCGCCACAGCGCTCTGTTTATAGGGGTAAAGATGGCCGCCACAGCGCTGTTTATAGGGGTAAAGATGGCCGCCACAGCGCTGTTTATAGGGGTAAAGATGGCCGCCACGCGCTCTTTTTATAGGGGTAAAGATGGCCGCCACAGCGCTCTGTTTATAGGGTTAAAGATGGCCGCCACCGCGCTCTGTTTATAGGGGTAAAGATGGCCGCCACAGCGCTCTGTTTATAGGGGTAAAGATGGCCGCCACAGCGCTCTGTTTATAGGGGTAAAGATGGCCGCCACAGCGCTCTGTTTATAGGGGTAAAGATGGCCGCCACAGCGCTCTGTTTATAGGGGTAAAGATGGCCGCCACCGCGCTCTTTTTATAGGGGTAAAGATGGCCGCCACAGCGCTCTGTTTATAGGGGTAAAGATGGCCGCCACAGCGCTCTGTTTATAGGGGTAAAGATGGCCGCCACAGCGCTCTGTTTATAGGGGTAAAGATGGCCGCCACAGCGCTGTTTATAGGGGTAAAGATGGCCGCCACCAGCGCTCTTTTATAGGGGTAAAGATGGCCGCCACAGCGCTCTGTTTATAGGGGTAAAGATGGCCGCCACAGCGCTGTTTATAGGGGTAAAGATGGCCGCCACCGCGCTCTTTTTATAGGGGTAAAGATGGCCGCCACAGCGCTCTGTTTATAGGGGTAAAGATGGCCGCCACAGCGCTGTTTATAGGGTAAAGAATGGCCGCCACCGCGCTCTTTTCTTATAGGGGTAAAGATGGCCGCCACAGCGCTCTGTTTATAGTGTGGTAAAGATGGCCGCCACAGCGCTCTGTTTATAGGGGTAAAGATGGCCGCCACAGCGCTCTGTTTCAGGGGTAAAGATGGCCGCCACAGCGCTCTGTTTATAGGGTAAAGATGGCCGCCACAGCGCTCTGTTTATAGGGGTAAAGATGGCCGCCACAGCGCTCTGTTTATAAGGGTAAAGATGGCCGCCACCGCGCTCTGTTTATAGGGGTAAAGATGGCCGCCACCGCGCTCTAAGTTTTATAGGGGTAAAGATGGCCGCCACAGCGCTCTGTTTATAGGGTTAAAGATGGCCGCCACAGCGCTGTTTATAGGGGTAAAGATGGCCGCCACAGCGCTCTGTTTATAGGGGTAAAGATGGCCGCCACCGCGCTCTGTTTATAGGGTTAAAGATGGCCGCCACAGCGCTCTGTTTATAGGGTTAAAGATGGCCGCCACAGCGCTGTTTATAGGGTAAAGATGGCCGCCACAGCGCTCTGTTTATAGGGGTAAAGATGGCCGCCACCGCGCTCTGTTTATAGGGGTAAAGATGGCCGCCACAGCGCTCTGTTTATAGGGGTAAAGATGGCCGCCACAGCGCTGTTTATAGGGGTAAAGATGGCCGCCACAGCGCTGTTTATAGGGGTAAAGATGGCCGCCACCGCGCTCTTTTTATAGGGGTAAAGATGGCCGCCACAGCGCTCTGTTTATAGGGTTAAAGATGGCCGCCACCGCGCTCTGTTTATAGGGGTAAAGATGGCCGCCACAGCGCTCTGTTTATAGGGGTAAAGATGGCCGCCACAGCGCTCTGTTTATAGGGGTAAAGATGGCCGCCACAGCGCTCTGTTTATAGGGGTAAAGATGGCCGCCACAGCGCTGTTTATAGGGTAAAGATGGCCGCCACCGCGCTCTTTTTATAGGGGTAAAGATGGCCGCCACAGCGCTCTGTTTATAGGGGTAAAGATGGCCGCCACAGCGCTCTGTTTATAGGGGTAAAGATGGCCGCCACAGCGCTCTGTTTATAGGGGTAAAGATGGCCGCCACAGCGCTGTTTATAGGGGTAAAGATGGCCGCCACCGCGCTCTTTTTATAGGGGTAAAGATGGCCGCCACAGCGCTCTGTTTATAGGGGTAAAGATGGCCGCCACAGCGCTGTTTATAGGGGTAAAGATGGCCGCCACCGCGCTCTTTTTATAGGGGTAAAGATGGCCGCCACAGCGCTCTGTTTATAGGGGTAAAGATGGCCGCCACAGCGCTGTTTATAGGGGTAAAGATGGCCGCCACCGCGCTCTTTTTATAGGGGTAAAGATGGCCGCCACAGCGCTCTGTTTATAGGGGTAAAGATGGCCGCCACAGCGCTCTGTTTATAGGGGTAAAGATGGCCGCCACAGCGCTCTGTTTATAGGGGTAAAGATGGCCGCCACAGCGCTCTGTTTATAGGGGTAAAGATGGCCGCCACAGCGCTCTGTTTATAGGGGTAAAGATGGCCGCCACAGCGCTCTGTTTATAGGGGTAAAGATGGCCGCCACAGCGCTCTGTTTATAGGGGTAAAGATGGATGGGTCTGAGCAGCAGACAGTCAGCAGACGGTCAGCAGACGAAGGTAAAAGCTAAATGTCGACACTGATTGTTTTCCGCTTTCTGCTGGCGCAGGTTTATGACGCATGTTGGCTAAAATGCGACTTCAGTCGCTCTGAAAACTGTCGGATGTGGAAGCCTCGTCCAGACAGGCCAACCTTTTCACAAAAATCACAACATGTAGATTATTTTATAGTAAGACATCATTTTAAAGCATGATGAAAAACCAAACAATTAAAATGTGATCGGACTGTAAAGTTTTTAAAAATGAGTGAATTTTTTCTGCTCTGCAGAAAAGCCCTGCAGTCCCTCCCATCCAGACACCATCAGCTTTTCTGCTCCTCTTTCAATAATCCCGCTTGGCAGATGAAGGCAGCAGATAACCGGCATGGAATCTGCTTGGCGCCGCTACAGATGTTCGCCCACACAGAACCAGAAAACCCATCTGAATGCTAATTAACGGCTGGGAAGCATTCTGCTTTATGACACCTAATCTAATATACAGAGTGTTTGTGAAGTCTGGTCGCTGCAGGATGAGTTGTTACATCGTTTATAGGGAGAAGATTTTATATCAAAACTGTTTAAATTTATCGTTCCTCTTGACTTCTACGGCAGGCCGTTTTAACATAAAATCTGTTTCATCTGGCTACATTAATTACATTCCAGAAGTCTAAAAATGAGCTTTGACTACACTTTAACACATTGACATGTTAATAAAAAAACATCTCATTCATTTGGAGTTTTCTTAAAATGAATTTTGAAGAGTCAGAATTACAGTCCTACAAATCCATTAGTTAGTTTTGCTTCCAAGATATCTGCAATTTATTCTGCACTAGTAAATCTTTTACATCTCCCATCTGAAAACACATTCAGATATATTTAATTAGCATTATGAGTAGACCGAAGAAAAGCTCCTGTCTCGGTTTTACTTTATTTAATTGTTGAAATCTGAAATATGTTTCAGATAATAGTTTATTGTATCAAATTGAAACTTCCATAAGACTTAATGGTAAATCTGATGTCATTAATAGTCAGTTAATTAAGACAAGCTAAACGAATTCCAGCCATCTGGAACGGAAATGTGGTAAAGCTAATATTATGTCAAAACAGCTTGCCATACATCTTCAGTGTTTTCTCCTCTAAACCCAAAAGGCCTTTCAGAGTTAACTCAGCCGCATCACATCTAAATGTGAGCACAAGTGTTGCTGAAATGGGAAATATATACCCAGATATTCATGAGTTGGTTTATTACTCTCCATATTTCACCATCTGCTGCTTTTCTGCTGCTCACTCTCATTTCCTCCTTTACATTCTTACTTCTCTGGAATAAAATCCCGTCTACTGTGAGCCTCAGCTGAAGCAAATATCCTGACATTTAAATAAACTTTTACTGCATCATGTTTGATTAATTAGAGCAGCATCATAAAGCAGATACAGAACGTCTAAACTAGAACATGATTTTATTCGCAGCTCCTTTCCTGAAAGCGGATCTATGATGAATGATTCTGTTCTGTCTCCAGGATTCAGCCGCTCATCAAGATGACATGATGAACACAAACCAATAATCTGATTTTTGTTACAGCCTGAGACTCAGGTGAGGATGTAATGCTAACACAACGCTATGCTAATGCTAACACAATGCTAACGCTATGCTAACATTAGCATAGCATGTTAGCTACGCTAACACAACGCTAATGCTAACAGAATGCTAACGCTACGCTAACACAACGCTAATGCTAACAGAATGCTAACGCTACGCTAACACAACGCTAACGCCACACACTCCTTCAGGTCAGACTGCTCTGCTGCTCCGAGCTGCAGGCAGACGCTCATTCATGCTGCCAAGTCCAGGCAGCAGAGAGATTGGGTAGCAAATCACATCCCCCCCTCAGAGACAGTCATTTTAAAAATTGCCTTGTTGATAATGGAATCCTACAGAAGCGGGACACATGCGTCCATAAACACAAACTGCAGAGATTTTAAACTGCAGCGTCGTACTCTTCAAGCAGCCGTTATGGTGAAGCATCAATATTCAGGCTGACCTCTGACCCCATTAAACAGTGATTTGTGTGATCATAACAGTAATGAATGAATGAACTTTGCCATTATGCATAATTTAAATGAGTTATTCACTGTAATTTGATTGAGGTGATAATTCAGTCCATGCACTCCTGATGAAGACGATAAGAATGAAGAAACTCACAGCGGCAAAGTCAAAGGTAGCATCTATAAAAATTATCTATAAAAAAATCTATTTTAAAGCAGGATACTCTGACATTAATATAGAAAAATACATCATCAATTATTAGGAACCAAAACACTGAAACTGAAGTTACTTTAAGCTGATCAAGGTTTTTATTGTCTTCTTGGAACAATAAAGGTAAAAATATATAAGGTAAAGTAAAAGTAAAAAATGCACAGCAATAATTTGGGTCAGAGAAAAAATGGATTCATTTTTCAAAGTCATATTTTCTCCATTTTATTATTTTCATGTGGAAAATGTTTCAAACTATGTGGCAATTTAATTAGCAAACTAAATATCCAGTTCATAACCTAAATATGAATAAATATTCAGCTAGCAAGCAAAAACTAAGTATTTTATTAGCAAGTCTGATAACTATTTATTTTGGATCCAAATATAAATTTTTTGCTTACAAAACATTTTGTTTGCTAACATTTAGCGAGCCAGCTAAAGCTAAATATTTAGCTTTAAATAGTTACTGCCAAGATGAATATTTCAAATTTATTTAGCAAGTTGAATAAATAATCCTCCTGTTTCCTGTGTTTACAGCTGGTTTGCTGTTGGGTTTTTTATTTTCCATAATTGCAGCATTATTTGTTTTGCATTATTGCATTTTGTTTGTATTTTCCGTGCATTTGTAGTGAGTTTTACTGTTTGCATCGGTCAGGAAGTAACTGAGGATGAAAATGTTTCTGTGGAGCTAAATCCTGTAGCTTTACGTCTCGTGTTCCTCTTATTTCACTTCATTCAAGACGTCCATCCTTGCAGTTCCCCTAGGAAGGCGGTAAATGTCAGAGCGATCTGTTTGTTACCGCATCCATAACCTGGACATGAACAACACAAGGGCTGATTTTCCTGGAGAGATAAACCGAGGATCCGTCTCTCCTCTCACGCTGCTGCTCGGTTCGATACCATCACTCAGAGATCTCCCCTCCACGAGTCGATGAGAAAACTCCCAGCCTCCTGCAGCTTTACACCGACTCTTCTGTCCACATGCTGGTTATTTATTTATGCCATTATAGACATAAAACTCACAATTCAATCGCCCTCAAGGCATCAAACTCAATTAGAAAGAAGGGGAGCAAATCTACTGACGTGGCTCTGAAACAGAGTCAGAACGTTAAAAACAAGAATCTCTGAGGCTCTGAGGAGGAAACGCTCCGGGACCCGGGCCGCTCCGGGACCCGGGCCGCTCAGGGACCCGGGCCGCTCAGAGACCCGGGCCGCTCAGAGACCCGGGCCGCTCAGGGACCCGGGCCGCTCAGGGACCCGAGCCGCTCCGGGACCCGGGCCGCTCAGGGACCCGGGCCGCTCAGGGACCCGGGCCGCTCCGGGACCCGGGCCGCTCAGGGACCCGGGCCGCTCTGGGACCCGGGCCGCTCAGAGACCCGGGCCGCTCAGGGACCCGGGCCGCTCAGGGACCCGAGCCGCTCCGGGACCCGGGCCGCTCAGGGACCCGGGCCGCTCAGGGACCCGGGCCGCTCCGGGACCCGGGCCGCTCAGGGACCCGAGCCGCTCCGGGACCCGGGCCGCTCAGGGACCCGGGCCGCTCCGGGACCCGGGCCGCTCAGGGACCCGGGCCGCTCAGGGACCCGGGCCGCTCCGGGACCCGGGCCGCTCAGGGACCCGGGCCGCTCAGGGACCCGGGCCGCTGCGGGAACCGAGACGCTCCGAGAACCAAAACGCTGTGGGAACCGAGACACTGTGGGAACCGAGACCCTCCGGGAACTGGGCCGCTCCGGGAACCGGGCCGCTGCTGCCGATTCTCTAAAGCAAAGGAAACGTCACGCAGAAACAGAAAAGTTTCAAACAACAAACATTTGATCGTTCATCAATGCATGACGAACATTTCAATGCTTCAAAAATCCTTCGTTCACCAGCTGCTCCTGCATCTCAGGAGGGATTCTGACCTGACCTTCCCCTGCAGAACCTCTGAATGGTTTGGGTTCCTCGGCTGGTGGAGGTTAACTGGTTTTGCCCCAGCAGAAAAACAGCCACAGAAATAATGAGACTGTTTCTTGTGGCTCCCACAGCAGGCGGTGCGACCCAGATCACACTGGTTCCAATAAACCCAATTTGTGTCACTTCCAGATGTGGAACCAAATCACATCCGATGGTTTCAGAGAGTCTGAACGCTCAAGTTGCATTTCATGTCACTGACGTGAAACGTGTCATAATTCAGAATCCAGACTGTAAATCTAAACAATAACTGAAAATGATAATAAAGTGATGAAAACACAACTTGAATTATTTTGAAGTCTGTAAACAAACCAGCTGCTATTTATGCAAATTCATTCACAAGTTCCTGAAAACTTCTGCTGACAAACCAACCGTCCCAAATGCAGAGTCTTTAATAGATGTGACACATCGACCAAAGTTCTGTCCATTAATCCTCAGTTTTATTCATAATTCATACAAGAAGCACAGCTCAGTCCGGAGTGTTTACGCCGATTCAAAGCTTTTATTTTAACGACTCAGGAAGTTCTCGGCGTTTCCTGCCAGAGATTTAAGAGTCGTCACGTTTTCTGGTCCGCCTGGCTGACAGCTTCATCGCATCGCTCTCTCTCGCTCTCTTGCAGCTCGGATCAATACCTGCTTCCTGATGTCTGAAGCAGACGCCGCGTTTCTGAATCGTTACATATCTAAAGCTGAAAAAAGGAAAATTCAGCTTCATAATGACAGAAATGACATAATGGCTCTAAAAAGCTTGATTTCATTTCAGTGAGAGTAAAAGCATGAAATACTTTATTGGATCTATTTTCAGCCATGATCCTGTACTTGTGATAATTTTCATATCAGATCCTCTGAGGACACCTGCTGTGAGATTTCTTCTTATGTAACGGCAGAACAAAGGAGAGGCACAAAAACAGAAAACTTTCTTTTTTTACAGAAGAGATCATTGTGATGCTTAAAGAGACAGGAGGCAACAAGCTGCATTATTTAGCATCTGAAACGCAAACCAAGCCGGGATCGGGACTTAAAGCTGCAGAAAGTTAAAACCACTGCTGAGATTTAAAAACCAAACATTTTCATCTGAAAGTTTGTGAGAAAACCAGAGCAGCCATAAATAATGATTTAAGGTCATTTGATGTTTGGGTCTTTAGCTGATCACTTCCCTCTGCACTCAAAAACCTCATTTTAAATTCAACTCTTGCTTTATTTATGCTAACACATTTAAATACTTCAATATGTGAATATTTATCCTAAAGAAAACATCTGGAAAATCACTAGCATGTAAAGTTTGCTGTAAAGTTCAGCCTCATCCAAACTATGAAGAACCATCAGGACGAGTCCGGATCAGAGTTCGGGTTTTGTTCAGTCTGTTGCTGCACAGGATCACAGATCTGCATGATCATTTTCCTGCTGGGATGAAGATTAGTAACATGTTTCCACCAGAGGCTGAAAACCTGGAGGACTTTCTAATTATGGGACAGAAAAAAATATATGCAACATAAACCAGCAGCTGAATCTGAGTCTGGAGCAGATTCTGAATCTGTGCATCATTCAGAGATTTACTGGTTACGGTGACAGGACTGTGTGTGTGGGTGTGTGTGTGTGTGTGTGGGTGTGTGTGTGTGTGTGTGGGTGTGGGTGTGTGTGTGTGTGTGTGTGGGGGGGTGTGGTGATGCATGTTTTGGTGAGTATCCTCCGGTTTAAGGTCCAATAAGCCCATTTTGTTCTGCAGAGACCAGACAGGCTCTGGTGGGCGCGTCACATCGGGCCTCATTACGCCCTGCTGCTATTGGTCGACTCGCATCGCCAGACGCAGACGCGCAACCCGGCAGGAAGTCCAACTCTCCACCCCGACAGGAACCTCTTCACTCTAAAACATGATTCATTCTTCCTCACTCAAACGTAAAAGCAATTCAATAAAAATACTGGGTTGAGTTTTTATTAAAATAGCATATTCTTGTTTACGCTGCAATGCATCCTGGGTAGATGGCGAATGCTAAGTGCTAAGGTGCAAATAAGTAACATTCAGAAGTTTCAATTTGGAAAATGAAGATGACATGGAGGAAGATGAAGATGAAGAGTCGACCAAAGAAGTAGCTGCTGCTTGAAAAGCCGTCCAGAGAGACCGCCGCTGCCGCCATCGCCGCTGCCGCCATCGCCGCCGCCGCTGCCGCCGCCGCAGGTGCTCCAGTTTCTAACTCGGCTGTTTAGGTTAGTTTTGTATTTTTTGAGCTCTTTGAACTTCCAAGTTGCTGAAATGTGATGCACTAATAAACTCGATTGATCGATTTGATCGATTGATCCCAGCTCCCTCCTCAGTGAAACATTCCCCCCAGTTAGATCATGTGGTTTTTGTTGGAGGTTATAACCACAAAATGTTTTGTTTACTGGTAAAATAAGACATAATAATATCAGCTCATCTTTAAACTTTCCTCCAACCACTTCACTGAACACACCAAATGCAAACATAACGACGTGAAGACGGTGCAGCGCCAAGCGGGCCACCGCAGCTCAGACTCACCCGGTCCTCCTCCTCTCTCAGGTCCGGCATGGTGCTGATGCACAAGCTGACCACAGTGACGGCCACCATGATGACGGACAGGCAGGCGAAGATCTTCCCCGGCAGGCCGGACTGGGGATTCTCCACCATGTCCCTCAGCCAGTTCATCACCTTCCTGTACCTGGTTTCCTCCACCGGGAGGCGCTGCATGGCGCTTCTCTGCCGCCGCTCCTCCTCCCGCCTCTCCTTCTCGTGAACCTCCTCGATGCGGGTGTACATCTTCCTCTTGCAGCAGCGCTCCATGTACGCCATCTCCACCCCCCAGTAGTTCAGCTCGTCGTGAAGGGAAAGGACGCACATCTCTCGCAGGAGCCGCAGTTTTCCCGCCGCCAGGAAGTTGAGGATGACCTTGAAGGCGGACGGAGAGCGGTCGAAGAAGAACTCCTTCCTGGTTTCGTCATAGTCGTCGCACACGCTGGCGATGTCCTCGAGCGAGCGGCAGCCGCAGAGCCGGCCGAGTCTGGTGAGGGGGAACTGCTGCAGGGTGGTCCAGGGGAAGGTGTAGCGGTTCCCCCCCACGTTGATGACAGCCAGCAGGGCGTGGTCCACCGACACCAGGTCCTCCGGCCTGCGGATCGACTGCGCCCTCTGGTAGTAGACGCCCTGGAGAGAGAGCCACGCATGAGCCTCCATGTTGAAAACACCGAGTTCTGACCCGACCCGCTGTAATCTGCTTCTGCTGCCGGCGGAGTCGGGTTGGAACCAGTTACTTTACTCATTTACCAGGAGTATTTTTACGGCGCTGCAGTCTTGACTTTTACTGGAGAAATGTTGTTATGAAGTATTTCTGCTCTGACTTGAGTAAAATTTATGAATTTTTTTTACCCACTGGATGAAAAAACAAACAAATTTTACTTTGAAATTCACCAGACCTGCAGATTTGGTTAAAGTTTCAGAAGATTTTTATTGAAAGAAACTGATTTGGAAAAATAATTATTTTGTCTGATTTTGTTATTTTTTGCTACTGAAGCTAATTTTTATCATTTTGGTCCTTAAACTCCCAACATTTAACTTTATATTTTGGTTCATCTGTTGATGTAATTTTTTGATATTAAATGATTAACAATTTGATCAGTCATTGATAAACGCCACTTGCTCAATAAAGTTGAATTCGAGGAGAGGAAATGGAACTGCTGCATTAATAGACTTCAAAATAAGAGCATGAATAGAAACATCTAACCACTTGAATTATCATCAGTCGGGAACCAAAACTTCAAAACAAACGTTGAACTTTATTCAACCGAAAGTTTACAAAACGAGTAAATTATTGTTTTATAATTTAAATGGAGAAATTAATGCAGGGGAGCTGAGAAAAATAAACTTTTTCAAAGTTAGTAAAACCTGCAAACATCAGAAACGTTCCTGCCCTCGACTTCAGCCTCGATTCTCTGTAGACCCGGGACGGTTGTGGGTTAAAATCCCAGCAGGTCAGACGCTGCCTCCACTGTCACTTCCTGTGTTGTTCAGTTTGAACTTGGGCCCGTCCAATCAGCTTTGAGCTGCTGCCCTGTGATTGGCTGATGGGTGTAATGGGTAACTCAGACTGCAGCCCACCTTGATGGTCTCAGTCTCTGGGATCTCGGTGAAGATGCGGTCCAGGCTGCTGTCATCGCTGACCGACAGGTTGCTGAAGTCGTGGTTGGTGTTGCTGATGATGGGCATGGCGGCATCAGGAAGGCGGCCAACGCCTCTCTGAAGAACTTCTGTTTATCTGGTGACTTTAGTTAAAGTTCAGACCTGGATCTGGGTTCCTCCTCAGGTTCTCATTGGTTATTGATTGGAGGCTGATGGCTGCCAGCCAGGCGGATCAGGGAAACATGGCGGCATCATGCAGGCGCTGGAGGAGGAACGAGCAGAAAGACAACGCTCACGTCCAGCTAACAGTTAGCATCGGCTATTAATAGTTTATTACAGCTAAATCACTTAAACACCAATCAGCGTCCGAAGACAGGCCGACTGGTTTAGTCAGACGGCTGATAAATGAACAAACATTAGTGCAGTTCACACTCAGAGTGAATTAGTGGCAGCTTTCCTGCAGACAGACACTGAATCACAGATCAGAAACTCTTCTGCTGCCAAGAGAAACGCTCTGAAACTTATTGGCAGCGCTCGCCGTTTCAGCTGCCCAGATTCCCTGGCTGTCAAAAACTCTAAACTGTTATTGGTCACAAAGTATGAGTGTTATCTGACTGAGGCTCTTTAATTACATATCTACTGTAGCAAAGCTGCACTTTAACCTGAAGAATTGATTTTTATTCCCATATTTTACAGATAACTTCAATATTGTCTGAGTTGCTCTGTGCAACTGTTGCACATCAACCCAGAAATCCCCTTCAACAAATAAATCTCTCTAGGAACTTTAAATACATTTCAAACTTTTTCTCTGACTCTTTAATAGTTCACTCTCTGCTGTCTGACCAGATCTTCAAGAGGAAAGTTCAGCGACCGACAGCAGACAACAGAAGTCAGGCTGTGCAACAATTTGGCCTGAACTTCTCTGCAGTCTGCTGCCCGGTTTTAAAAATTCATGAACTTCTTCCAACACTCATCTGCCACTGTGACTCCTGACTCACAACACTGATGGAGACAACGTCGTGTCCTCTTCCAGCTCAGTCCCAGACGAATTGTCTGAGCTACTTAGAGTCCTGCAGGTTCCTCCTGGCCCTGCAAGTCAAACATCCACATCACAGGAAAATAAGAAGCTTCAGATCAGCGTTCGTTTCACAAACTGAAGGGAAAAAAGGACGAACCTGCAGAATAAACCAGTTTTTCAGTTACATCAACACAAATTTGCAGAGTTTAAGTCGGAATCGGCCAGAGAGCAAAACGCTTCACTGGTTCAGATCCACCAGAGCCAATAAATCACCTGGTTTCCTGCTCAGACCAGAATATTAATTCATTCTCTGTGTGAAGTTTTCTACTGCAAAGTTAAATAAGGAAGAAGATTATCAGCTATTTTTAGGCTCCTTTGGGTCACAGACCCACACAGAACAGGAAGAATATAGATAAATAGTTTAATAGATGATGTTTTCTCAGAGATTCACAAGGATATATAAACTATTAATATAATAAACACTGTGGCATTTGTTCAATATATCTAAAATAAAGACATTTATAATAAACAAACATCACAAAGGGATGAGAAGAAAAGAAAATCAATAACTGATTATTTTGATGTTGCGAAACATTGTTTTGTTTTCTTGGTGTGTGTGTGTGTGTGTGTGTGTGTGTGTGTGTGTGTGTGTGTGCATTAACATATATAATGTATATAAAGCAGCAGTGTGGGTCGTCACGGTTGATGGATGATGGTCGGAACTTCAGCAGGTCAGTGAAAGTCAGACCTGCTGCAGGTAATGAAGCATCTGGTTGTTTGCTGCAGCCCAGAACCCGCTGGAACCTGCAGCTGAAGGCGGCAAAGCAACGAACCGCTTCAGTTTGAAAAGGTCAGAAAAGACGGAAACCAGCCGGAACCGAATCACTTCCAGGACTTTTTATTACAATAAATAGATTCCTTTAGAAACCAAATGGCAACATTTAAATGAAGCAAATACCCCCTTAAATGTTGCTCCTCAATAAAACAGCAAGTCTGACTTGATCTGGGTTTTTCCGGACCTTTACATTAATATTGTGAATATTAATGTAAAGGTGAAGCAACAGAAATCCTGTCTGCGGGATGGAACTTATGGAGCAGCTTACCGTTCTGTGTCCCGCACTCCGCTCCGTCCCGCACTAAAATCCTCCAGATGGCCGGATGAGATCCGAGGGAACCCCCGCACTCCCTCCTCCGTCTGCGTGATCCCACCGCAACCTCTTCAACTCCACTGCGGGCGGTCCGCCAGCAGCCGCCTCATCCCGGCGTCCGCAGCCTCCAGCCGGCGGAAGGCGGGCAGCGGTCCGGAGCCGCGGTGCGGGAAGCAGGTAAAGGTTCGGAAAGTGTCCCGTTCCAGCCCAGCCGGCGGTACTGCGGGAGCAGGAGGAAGAGGAGGAGGAGGAGGAGGAGGAGGCGCAGGGAGGGGCTGTGCGCAGCGCGGCTGCCCCGGGCAGCTTCACCAAGTTCAAGTTTGCGTAAAGGTGACCGGAAGCGTCACGGCAGCAAACAGCGTAGATCCAGTGGACGGGTCCAGCGGAACCAGCCGAACCAGCGAGGCTGGATCCGGAGTCCGCGGATAAAACCGCTTCTGGGCGGATTGTGTGAAATTCAAGGACACGAAGGAGATGTTGGTGCTTTTACCCTCAGCGCGTTGCGCCCAACAGGGGGCGCAGTTTCCTCTCCAATGACATCAGTGACAATAAATACAGACAAGAGGCAACAGAAACCATACAGCATCCATCCTTCATCCATCCTTCATCCATCCATCCTTCATCCATCCTTCATCCATCCTTCATCCATCCATCCTTCATCCATCCTTCATCCATCCTTCATCCATCCTTCATCCATCCATCCATCATCCATCCATCCTCCATCATCCATCCATCATCCATCCATCCTTCATCCATCCATCCTTCATCCATCCTTCATCCATCCTTCATCCATCCATCCATCATCCATCCATCATCCATCCTTCATCCATCCTTCATCCATCCATCCATCATCCATCCATCATCCATCCTTCATCCATCCATCCATCATCCATCCATCCTCCATCATCCATCCATCATCCATCCATCCTTCATCCATCCATCCTTCATCCATCCTTCATCCATCCTTCATCCATCCTTCATCCATCCTTCATCCATCCTTCCATCATCCATCCATCCTTCATCCATTCTTCATCCATCCTTCATCCATCCATCATCCTTCCATCATCCATCCATCCTTCATCCATCCTTCATCCATCCTTCCATCATCCATCCATCCTTCATCCATTCTTCATCCATCCTTCATCCATCCATCATCCTTCCATCATCCATCCATCCTTCATCCATTCTTCATCCATCCTTCATCCATCCATCATCCTTCCATCATCCATCCATCCTTCATCCATCCATCATCCATCCATCATCCATCCATCCTTCATCCATCCTTCATCCATCCATCCATCCATCCTTCATCCATCCATCATCCATCCATCATCCATCCATCCTTCATCCATTCATCATCCATCCATCATCCATCCATCATCCATCCATCATCCATCCTTCATCCATCCATCATCCATCCATCATCCATCCTTCATCCATCCTTCATCCATCCATCATCCATCCATCCATCATCCATCCATCCTTCATCCATCCTTCATCCATCCATCCATCATCCATCCATCCATCATCCATCCTTCATCCATCCTTCATCCATCCATCATCCATCCATCATCCATCCATCCTTCATCCTTCCATCATCCATCCATCCTTCATCCATCCTTCCATCATCCATCCATCATCCATCCTTCATCCATTCTTCATCCATCCTTCATCCATCCATCATCCTTCCATCATCCATCCATCCTTCATCCATCCTTCATCCATCCATCATCCTTCCATCCTTCATCCATCCTTCATCCATCCATCCATCATCCATCCATCATCCATCCTTCATCCATTCTTCATCCATCCTTCATCCATCCATCATCCTTCCATCATCCATCCATCCTTCATCCATCCATCATCCATCCATCATCCATCCATCATCCATCCATCCTTCATCCATCCTTCATCCATCCATCCATCCATCCTTCATCCATCCATCATCCATCCATCATCCATCCATCCTTCATCCATTCATCATCCATCCATCATCTATCCATCATCCATCCATCATCCATCCTTCATCCATCCATCCATCCATCCTTCATCCATCCATCAATCATCCATCCTTCATCCATCCATCATCCATCCATCATCCATCCATCATCCATCCATCATCCATCCATCCTTCATCCATCCTTCATCCATCCATCCATCATCCATCCATCATCCATCCTTCATCCATCCTTCATCCATCCATCATCCATCCATCATCCATCCATCCTTCATCCATCCTTCATCCATCCATCCATCCATCCTTCATCCATCCATCATCCATCCATCATCCATCCTTCATCCATTCATCATCCATCCATCATCCATCCTTCATCCATCCATCATCCATCCATCATCCATCCTTCATCCATTCTTCATCCATCCTTCATCCATCCATCATCCTTCCATCATCCATCCATCCTTCATCCATCCATCATCCATCCATCATCCATCCATCATCCATCCATCCTTCATCCATCCTTCATCCATCCATCCATCCATCCTTCATCCATCCTCATCCATCCCATCCATCCATCCTTCATCCATCCATCATCCATCCATCATCCATCCTTCATCCATCCATCATCCATCCATCCTTCATCCATCCTTCATCCATCCATCCATCATCCATCCTTCATCCATCCTTCATCCATCCATCATCCATCCATCATCCATCCTTCATCCATCCATCATTCATCCATCATCCATCCATCCATCATCCATCCATCCTTCATCCATCCTTCATCCATCCATCCATCATCCATCCTTCATCCATCCATCCTTCATCCATCCTTCATCCATCCATCATCCATCCATCATCCATCCTTCATCCATCCATCATCCATCCATCCTTCATCCATCCTTCATCCATCCATCCATCATCCATCCTTCATCCATCCATCCTTCATCCATCCTTCATCCATCCATCATCCATCCATCATCCATCCTTCATCCATCCATCCATCATCCATCCATCATCATCCATCCTTCATCCATCCATCATCATCCATCCATCCATCCATCCATCCATCCATCATCCATCATCATCCATCCTTCATCCATCCATCATTCATCCATCATCCATCCATCCATCATCCATCCATCCTTCATCCATCCTTCATCCATCCATCCATCATCCATCCTTCATCCATCCATCCTTCATCCATCCTTCATCCATCCATCATCCATCCATCATCCATCCTTCATCCATCCATCCATTCATCATCCATCCATCCATCCATCATCCATCCATCATCATCCATCCATCCATCCATCCATATCCATCCATCCTTCATCATCCATCCCCCATCATCCACCTCATCCATCCATCACCATCCATCCATCCATCCATCCATCATCCATCCATCATCAATCCATCCATCCATCATCCATCCATCCATCCATCATCCGTCCATCCATCCATCATCCATTCATCATCCATCCACCCATCATCCATCCATCAACCATCCATCATCCATCCATCCATCTTCCATCATCCATCCATCATCCACCCATCATCCATCCCATCCATCCATCCATCCATCCATCCACATCCATCCATCCATCCATCATCCCCATCCATCCATCATCCATCCTCATCCATCCATCATTCATCCATCCATCCACCATCCATCCATCCATCCATCCTCATCCATCCTCCATCCATCCATCCATCATCCCATCCTCATCCATCCATCCTTCATCCATCCTCCATCCATCCATCATCCATCCATCATCCCTCCTTCATCCATCCATCATCCATCCATCCTTCATCCATCCTCATCCATCCACCATCATCCATCCTTCATCCATCCATCCTCTCATCCATCCTTCATCCATCCCATCCATCCATCATCCATCCTCATCCATCCATCCATCATCCTCCCATCCATCCTCTCCATCCATCATCATCCATCCATCCTCCATCCATCCATCCATCCATCCCCATCCATCCATCATCCTTCCATCATCCATCCATCCTCATCCATCCTCCATCATCCATCCATCCTTCATCCATTCTTCATCCATCCTTCATCCATCCATCATCCTTCCATCCACCCATCCATCATCCATCCATCCATCATCCATCCATCCATCCATCCATCCTCCCCCTATCCACCTCATCCATCCTCATCCATCCATCATCCTCATCCATCCATCATCCACCATCCATCCATCATCCTCTCATCCCATTCATCATCCATCCATCCATCCATCCATCATCCATCCTCATCCATCCTCATCCATCCATCCATTCCATCCATCCCATCATCCACCATCATCCATCCATCATCCATCCATCCTCATCCATCCATCATCCATCCACCATCCATCCATCATCCATCCATCATCCATCCTTCATCCATCCATCCATCCATCCTTCATCCATCCATCCATCCATCCTCATCCATCCCATCCATCCATCCATCCCTCATCCATCCATCCATCCCATCCATCCTCCTCTCCATCTTCATCCATCCTTCATCCATCCATCATCCATCCCCATCCATCCTCATCCATCCATCACTTCCATCCTCATCCATCCTCATCCATCCATCCATCATCCATCCATCATCCATCCATCCTTCATCCTCCATCATCCATCCACCTCATCCATCCTCCATCATCCATCCATCTCCATCCTCATCCATCTCATCCATCCTCATCCATCCATCATCCATCCATCCTCATCCACTTCATCCATCCATCATCCTTCCATCCTCATCCATCTCATCCATCCATCCCATCCTCCATCATCCATCTCATCCATCTCATCCATCCTCATCCATCTCATCATCCTCCATCATCCATCCATCCTTCATCCATCCCATCCATCATCCATCATCCATCCATCTCATCCATCCTTCATCCATCCACATCCATCCTTCATCCATCCATCATCCATCCATCTCATCCATCTCATCCATCCATCATCATCCATCATCCATCCATCATCCATCCTCATCCATCCATCCATCCATCCTCATCCATCCATCATCATCCATCCCATCCATCCTCATCCATCCATCCATCCATCATCCATCCACTCATCCACCATCCTCATCCATCCTCATCATCCATCCATCATCCATCCATCATCCATCCCATCCATCCATCATCCTCCATCATCCATCCATCTCATCCATCCTCATCCATCCATCCATCCATCCTTCATCCATCCATCCCATCCATCATCCATCTCATCCATTCATCATCCATCCCATCCCCTCATCCACCTTCATCCATCCATCATCCATCCATCCATCCATCCATCATCCTCATCCATCATCCATCCATCCATCATCCATCCATCCTCATCATCTCATCCATCCATCCATCCATCCATCATCCATCCATCCCATCCATCCATCATCCATCCATCATCCATCCTCATCCATCCATCCATCCATCCCATCCATCCATCATCCATCCATCATCCATCCATCCATCCATCATCATCCATCCTTCATCCATCCATCATCATCCATCCATCCATCCATCCATCCATCCATCATCCATCCATCATTCATCCATCATCCATCCATCCATCCCATCCATCATCCACTCATCCATCCATCCATCATCATCCATCTCACTCCACTCATCCATCCATCCATCCATCATCCATCCACTCCATATCCACCCCATCATCCATCCATCCCATCCATCATCCATCATCCCATCTTCATCCATCCATCCATCCATCATCCATCATCCATCATCATCCATCTCATCCATCATCATCCATCCATCCATCATCAATCCATCCATCCATCCATCCATCATCCATCCATCCATTCATCATCCATCCACCCATCATCCACCCATCATCCATCCATCATCCATCCATCCATCCATCATCCATCCATCATCCATCCACCCATCCATCCATCATCCATCCATCATCCATCCATCATCATCCATCCATCCATCCATCATCAATCCATCCATCCATCCATCCATCATCCATCCATCCATCCATCCACCCATCATCCATCCATCAACCATCCATCATCCATCCATCCATCCATCCATCCATCCATCATCCATCCATCCATCCATCCATCCATCCATCATCCATCCATCATCCATCCATCCATCTTCCATCTATCATCCATCATCCACCCATCATCCATCCATCCATCCATCATCCATCCATCATCCATCCATCCATCATCCATCCATCATCCATCCATCCATTCATCATCCATCCACCCATCATCCACCCATCATCCATCCATCATCCATCCATCCATCCATCCATCATCCATCCATCATCCATCCACCCATCCGTCCATCCATCATCCATCCATCATCCATCCATCCATCAATCCATCCATCATCCATCCATCATCCATCCATCATCATCCATCCATCATCCATCCACCATCCATCCATCATCCATCCATCTATCATCCATCCATCATCCATCATCCACCCATCCATCCATCCATCATCCATCCATCATCCATCCATCATCCATCCACCATCCATCCATCATCCATCCATCCATCCATCCATCATCCATCCATCATCCATCCACCCATCCATCCATCATCCATCCATCATCCATCCATCATCCATCCATCATCCATCCATCCATCATCAATCCATCCATCATCCATCCATCATCATCCATCCTTCATCCATCCATCATCATCCATCCATCCATCCATCCATCCATCCATCCATCATCCATCATCCATCATCATCCATCCATCCATCATCCATCCATCATCATCCATCATCCATCCATCCATCATCCATCCATCCTCCCTAGTTGTTGCTGCTGCTGATCAACTATAGAAAACTAAAAACTATAAAAAGTTTCTGTCATGCAGATCTTTCTTTAATTAATTTCCATGAATATTTTCATTAATATTTTTGTAACATATTTTGCAATTATCCTCAAAAAGTGGATGGTGGACAGGAAGGAGCTCCAGTAGCAGTCAGTGTTCCAACGTATCTGAATAAGCTTCTGACTGAAGACTGTTGCTGTTTGACAGTCTCATGCTAACATGCTAACAGCTCAGTATCCAGACATCACAGTAACATGATGACATCATCAGCTGTTAGCAGCTCTGCTAATCTGCCTCCTTCGCTTTAGCTGCTGCTTGAATCTGAGCAGAGAGCAGCTCCTGGTGGTAAACAAGACAAGAACATTTCTGACTGTATGAAGCTTTCACTGTAACCTGGGTGGTGCAGAATTACAGGTCAAAGGTCAAACCGACGTCCGTCTTCTTCTCTCGTCTTTCCTGGTAAATCATTTTTAGGATTTTTTCCACATAAATAAATCTTATTTAACAACAATCAGCCGTACAGGGATTCCTCTTCTGGAAAAGCACCAGACCTCCTACTGAGAGACAAACATCTTGGTTCAGATGCAGGAAGGGCGACGCTGCGTTTCTGACTGAACAGCTGCATCACAGCACAGTGTCACAGGCTGACTTTGAAAAGACGGACCGAACATAACTCAGCGGACCCCCAGAGATCCGGGCTGCAGATTTCTCTGGGTTTGTCCTTGAGAAGCAGCTCATTAGGCCTCAGGGAGAAACATGGAGTTAACAGTTTGTCCCGGCCTGGAGCCGGCAGACCATTACAGAGAGACCTGCCTGTGGGGGGTCTCTCCACAAGACAGTGTTTTCTAACAAAATATCCATTCTGCTGGTTGAATCCATCATTACTCATTAACCCAGAGAGCAGCAGGAGGTCAGCCGCAGCGTTTCCACTCAGAGGTGAACAAACATGGAGCCAGAGATTCACCGATACGATATCAATACCTGTATTGGTCCTGTATTGAAAAAAGATCGGGTATCACTGACAATGTGCCCGATCTATAGGGCAGATCTATTCAGACTAATTCTATAGTAGATGACCAATTACCCTTATTTTCGTAATTAATCGATTATTCTGACGATCAGTCGAGTGATTCAATAAAAAAGTTGATTAAAATAATTTCTGCTTAAACAGCAAAAATGTTCATATCTGTGCATCTTGAATAAATACTTTACTGTAGCTTAGAAAACTAATCTGTAACAAAAATACCTGGAAAAAAAACACAAAAATCTAAATTTGATAATAAAGCAGCTAAAAACCCTCCAGTCTTTAGTTTCTGTTTTCAGGTGAATTTAACTGGTGAATTTTCACTTTACGGGTTTAGTTGCCTGCAAAACACTGAAAACCCAGACATGTTGTTACTTATGCTAACAGCGGTTAGCATTCATCAGCGGCTCACAGAAGTGAGAGCGATGAGCAACACAAATAAATAATTTTTTATGATTATCTGATCGATCGTTAATAAACCTCAGATGTTGGTATTAGAACTGAAATTGGTGAATCTGCGTCTCGACATGGAAGCAGCTAATGAGTTCTCATCTTGGAGCTGCTGCAACCACATGTTGCCTCCAACACACCTGCAGCTGCATCAGGCTGACGCACCTGCAGACACACATATCTGCGGGCCGCCGGCGGATTAACGGTTTAATCCCTCACAGGCAGGAGGAGCAGAGACAGGATGGGGCCCAGAGACGGGATGGGGCCCAGAGACGGGATGGGGTCCAAGAGACGGGATGAGGCACCAGAGACGGGATGGGGCACAGAGACGGGATGAGGCACAGAGACGGGATGAGGCACAGAGACGGGATGAGGGCACCAGAGACGGGATGAGGCACAGAGACGGGATGGGGCACCAGAGACGGGATGGGGCCCAGAGACGGGATGGGGCCACAGAGACGGGATGGGGCCCAGAGACGGGATGAGGCACAGAGACGGGATGGGGTCCAGAGACGGGATGGGGCACAGAGACGGGATGGGGCACAGAGACGGGATGGGGCCCAGAGACGGGATGGGGCCCAGAGACGGGATGAGGCACAGAGACGGGATGGGGCCCAGAGACGGGATGGGGCCCAGAGACGGGATGAGGCACAGAGACGGGATGGGGCCCAGAGACGGGATGGGGCACAGAGACGGGATGGGGCCCAGAGACGGGATGAGGCACAGAGACGGGATGGGGCCCAGAGACGGGATGGGGCCCAGAGACGGGATGGGGTCCAGAGACGGGATGAGGCACAGAGACGGGATGGGGCCCAGAGACGGGATGGGGTCCAAAGACGGGATGGGGCCCAGAGACGGGATGGGGCCCAGAGACGGGATGGGGCACAGAGACGGGATGGGGCCCAGAGACGGGATGGGGCCCAGAGACGGGATGGGGCCCAGAGACGGGATGAGGCACAGAGACGGGATGAGGCACAGAGACGGGATGAGGCACAGAGACGCTGAGCTACCAGGTGTGGGGCAAGAGACGGACTCAGCTGTTGAAAAGTCACAGCTGACTGCAGCATGCTCTCCAGCTGGTTCTGTGTAAATCAGTTTCCTTTACAGTAGATCGGAACCTGGGCTCCAGTGACGAGGAGTCGGGGCACAGAGACGAAGACTAGGAGACGAGACGGAGATGGGCACAGAGACGGGAATGGGGTCCAGGAGACGGGATTTTGAGGCACGAGACGGGATGGGCGCCAGTTTAACGGGATGGCGCCAGGAGTCGGATGGGGTCCATGGTACGGGATGAGGCACATGAGACGGGATGGGCCCAGAGATCGGGATGGTGGTTACCAAACGACGGGACCTCGGGGCCCAGAGACGGGATGGGGCCCCAGAGACGGGATGGGGTCACAGAGACGGGATGGGCCCAGAGATGACGGGATGAGGCACAGAGACGGTCTGACTGGTTTGCACGTCTCAGAGACGGGATGGGGCCCAGAGACGGGATGGGGCCCAGAGACGGGATGGGGCCCAGAGACGGGATGGGGCCCAGAGACGGGATGAGGCACAGAGACGGGATGGGGCCCAGAGACGGGATGGGGCCCAGAGACGGGATGGGGTCCAAAGACGGGATGGGGCCCAGAGACGCTGAGCTACCAGGTGTGGGGCAGGAAAAGACTCACTCAGCTGTTTGAAAAGTCATCAGCTGCTGCAGCATCTCTCCAGCTGGTTCTGTGTAAATCAGTTTTCTCTTTCTGTAATCTGAACCTTTCCTCCAGTGGACAGGAGTCCAGGAAGAGACGAAGACCTTTAAGGAAGAACGGAAACGTAGTCAGATGGTAAAAGGAGGGAATGGAGGAGGAAGATCTGGACTTTTCTTCAGTCCCAGTCGTTGGTGGATCTGCTGCCATGTTTTATACCATCATCGTGTCGCCAGGCTCAGTTCTGACTCAGCTTCAGTTTGTGTTTCTGGATGATCCAACATTTTGCTCCACTTCCCTCTGACAGCAGATTTCATGGTTGGTTTAACAGCGATAACCTGACCAGACTCCTCCTCCGAATCCCCAGGAGTCCCGGATCGCCTCCTCGGCCCGTTTGGGTTCCAGATTCATCCAGAATGAGAAACTCTGTGGTTCCAATGGAAGATTCTGACGGGACGATGCAGAAGATCCAGGTTCACCTTTACCTCTCGTCTGTTTTGCCAACCGTCTTCAGCAGCAGCGGAGCAGAGCGGCCATCTTCTGTCACTGGGGGAGTCGTGTCTGAAAACCGGCTGGTTCTGATGATCAGGTATATCCTGATCATCATCCAACAGCATGTTGGAACTTCATAAACTAAACTTAGAAACTGATCGCCTTTGACTTAGGGCACAGGTAAATTCAGGTAAATTCAGCCGGTACCCTGCCGCTCTCCCTCCATATGCAACAGGCTTCTCCAGCAGCAGCTCTCTGATTTCTCAGGATCCAAAGTTCTTCATTAAGTCACTCAGATGCAGGTTGCATTAAATTAAAAAATAATCATCGTTGGTGAAACCTCTGAAGCCTCCTGCCATTTGACCTAGTCAAAGCCCGGAGCAACATCATGTCCTTCGTGTTAAAGTCCTGAATGTTAGCAGCTTGTTTGGTCAGTAAAATCATCCCAGAGCTTGATGAGAATATTTACACAAACGTTGAAGCTTCGTTGTTTAAAACTAAACAGAATTTTCTGTCAGCCTTTCAGAGCTGGAGACTAAAACAACTAAACCTTGGTTACGGCTTTGTTTGGACTGGATAACTCTGTCGCTCCGGCGGCAACAACAGAAAGTCAGACTATGCCGGCTGATTTGCAGAGTCTGAATGAGTTTTCATGTAAAAATATTCAGGCCCTGCGGAGCCTCCAGTGTGCAGAATCAGTCAGAACGAGCCGGCGTTGTGTACTCTGCTCAGAGGGGAATCATTTGTATTCAAAGCAGGTTCGCAGCACATCAGCAAGGCTTCCAACCGAATTCAAAATCCCTTCCAGCATAAAAGGGAATCCTGTACAGCGGGCCACCAGGTGGGCAGAGCAGAACGAGCTTCAGGGGTTTCAGCCTGGCCGAGTCTCATTCACTCCAACTCCATTCATTTCCTACAACTTCTACACCAGCAGCAAGAGTTCAGGTTTCCCTGCATTAAAGCAACTTTAATATTTGATTCAGATTTGAACATGAGGAGCAGATTCCAGCCTCTAGCAAACACAGGGACTGGATATTTTTAAAGCTTTTAAAATAAAAGGAGCTATAATGAGCTTCATCATTTGAGAAATATCAGGCTCTCTGCAGGAAGCCGACTCAACCCTCACTCTGAGCCGAGTCCGACTTTACAAGAAACTAACATCCAAGGAAGTTTTTATGGGAAATCTGTCGACATCCGAGGGAGGAAAGCTGAGACTCATCGTAGACATTTCTCACCGAGAAGGAAATGTCCTGATACAAATTTAAGACTTGGACACACACACCCCCACACACCACACCCACACCACACACACACACACACCCACACATCCCCTCCATGGGCTGCCACCTTATCGTGGTGGGGGGGTTTGCGTGTCCCAGTGATCCTAGGAGTTCTGCTGCCCAGTGCAGACGGGTTCTAGGTGAGGAACCAGACCAAGTGCAGCCCAAACATCCCTGATGATGATACGACCTTTGGAAACAGGGGTTGTTCTCTCCGTACATGAGGTCCCACCCTGGAGCCACCCTGGCCTGGGGCTGGGGCACGTTGGGGAGCCCCTGGTGGCCGCTGGTGGTATGACAATAAAAACCCTTGAATCCCTGAACTATATCAACAATATGTGCATCAAGCAACACATACACTTAGCATTCTACAGATAAATGCTTTTAATTTGGTTCAGAATAATAATTGTACTATCAATAAATGATTTCTAATCGATGTTCTTGGTTGCCATAGGAACAATAACGCCTTAATCAGCTCAGAGGTTCAAACTGATGAAACATGAGGCTGGATGCTCTCTACTGAAATATTCCTCACCATCTTCCATGTTCTTTCAGCAAACAGTTGAGACAGAGTTGTTTCTGGTTTCACCACTATTTACCTGCTGCTTTACCCGCCATTCAAAGTTTTCTTAAAAGTTTGTCTGTTAGTCTGCAGATCATGTGACCAAACCAGGAAACACACTGAAAATATAGATTACAGCATTCTTTGTTTTAACTGACCGCCATCTTGGTAGGCGGTTGCTATGACAACAATAAACAAGCCACAACAACACCAGTACATACAGCTGTTATCACGGACAATTTTTGAGTCTTAAGCCTGATATTAAAAACGAGGCTTAATCAATAACCAACTTATAACAAGATTTACCAACTAGAAAATTCCTGAAGAAATTTAACCAGGGCCTGCCAAAGTGTGCCCGTCGGTTTGGACCCAGCGTTCTGATGCTAAAAATTAGCATCGATGCTAAGATTAGCTAAATAGTAGTCACTAGCCTGTGGAGAGTCACAAGCTTGTTTACTAACATGGATTTGCACTATTCACTATGTTAAAATTAGTGTGTAAGCTAAAATTAGCCAAAATGCTAATATGTAAGCTAAAATTAGCTTACACATTAACATTTTGCTAATGTAAGCCTAAATGCTGTTAGTAGCATGTGGTGTATCATTAGAATGTTGTCTTACATTGAGTTGCTACATTCAGTGTCCTAAACATTGCTAACAAGTTACAAGAATAGCTAAAAGCTTATTTTAGCTCATTTTTCCCTAAAAAATAAGCTAAAAGAAAGTTATTGACTTGTATCAAACAGTTTTTATTTAATAAAATACTGAATACCCTCCCATTTGCATCCAGGGGCCACACAAAGCTATTTGAAGTGCCTCAAATGGCCCCCGAGCCTCACTTTGGACACCCTGGTTTAGAGGGTTTCTAACCAAACTGTTGAAACTGAGAGTTTATATTTTCAGCCTTGAAATAAAAAATCTGCTGAAGATTTTATTTTAACTGACTGCAAATCTGAGAAATAAGCAGTTTATAATCTATAAAAAACCAATCATGTTTTCACCGTTATTTTACTGTAGGAGGAGAAACAACCATGTCCAGTCGCAATGTGTGCAAAATGTACAGGTATTGAAAAACGTTCTCCAGATTATCATATTTGGCACGTGTGTCAAACTCAAGGCCCCAGGGCCAAATCTGGCCCGCCATAGCTCTTTATGTGGCCCTCAACTCCAAATTATAGCAACAGGCTCCTCCAGTTTTTCACCAATAAATGCAAAATTCACACAGAAATCAACAGATCCCCACATTTTTTCTGATTTTATCAACAATTTTTCTCAAAATTGGCCAGAAACATTTGGGTTCCAGTGATGGGGTCTCAGCCTCACTTGATGTCAAGTTAAAGTCCGTGACTGATAGAGCGATTAATAAAAAATCACATTTAACATCATATATTAGCGCAAATATGGTAAAAATTCCTTACAAATATTTCTAAATTAGCTCCACAAAATGTGTGATATTGATTGCAGAAAACCAAAAAACATCCTGGACAGACTGATTAGTGTGAAAAGATGTTCAATATTATGTTATTTTAACCTATTGATTCATATTTGAATTGGTTTTTATCAATATGATCTGACAACATTCAGATTTTTGATCTGGCCCCAAATGGAAATGAGTTTGATGTTCCTGATATTCGGGGTAAAAACAATGAATCATGGACTAATTTGAATGTAAACAAGGATAAAGAGTTGGATATTTGGTGGTGGAATGATGTCACACCACCAGCAGAGGGAGATTCTGTGATGTCACAGGCGATGCAGTCTGTGATGTCATCAACTGCAGAATTGTATGTAACACAATTCTGCATGTTTGTCATTGCTTGCAATACCGCTGACCTGTTCAGACGCCCGCAAAGCCCTTTAGGAAAGTTTTCCGAACGATAGTATAGATAGCGATAGTATCTAGGAGAAAATGTCTCATCGTGCGCCGAGATACAATATCGAACTGATGGGACCCCATGGGAGGAGGGGAGTCCAGCAAAATCCCCATGGCAGGTTCCCTCCTGCTCACCCCAACGCCTTACATGGAGAAATCCACAGGCTGAGCTCAATCCTGGAGATGGAGAGAGCTGGACGGTATGAAGACCACCAGCGACTGGCCCACCTGGAGGCAGAGCTGGAGGAATCCAAAGTCCAGTTAAAAAAGCAGAAGGCTCTCAAAGAAATGTTCATCAACCAGGCCAAGGAGGCAAAGAGGGAGCTGGAGAGAGTGGAGAAGCTCAGTGACCCAGCAGTCCTTAACGCTGCGGTCACTGCTTCCAACGTTCACAACAGTGTGAAACACATGAAGAAGAAGTCCTTGCAACAAGACTTTGCAGATTTAAAGGTGGCCCACCTCCTCAGCCAGGAGTCATTTGCAGCTGAAATACAGCGAGAGAGAGAGAACAGCAAGACCCTCAGGAAGAAATGGACGCCCTCCAGACTTCGCACGAGGAGCTGCGCTCTAAGTACGAAGCTGAAGTTGCTTTGGTGAGGCAGGAGGCCGAAACCCAAAAGGTTTATGAGGAGAGGCTCCATGAAGAACAAAGACTCCTGCAGAATCTGAGAGCAGAAAAAGACCAGATGTTTCAAGAGATGTCTCAGAAGATCCAGTTCCTGCAGGACAGTGAGAAACTTCTGCAGGACCAATTGAACGAGATGAAATGTTCATACAATGAACTAAACATCAAATACCAAAGCGATGTTTCTGCACTACAACAAGACATGGAAAGATACCAACAGGAGGTGAGGGGTGAGAACGAGACGAACTTGGAAAGAGAGAAAGAGAATCTGGAGCTTATCAATAGCCTGAAAGCAGAGAAGGAAGAGATCTTCCAAAACATGTCAAGAAACATAGCAATAATGCGAAAGAGGGAGAAACAGGTCCTCAATGAACTGGATCAGGTTTTCTTTTCATTTGAGGAGCTGAAACGTAGATATGAGACAGACATCATGGGATTACAGCAGCAGGTTGAGACATACCAGCAGAGGATGAAGCGGCAGGAAACACTTCATTCAATCAGAAACAAGAAAGAGAAGCTTCTCCAGAAAATAAACCATTCTGCCCTGCAGCAGCAAATCGAAAAACTACAGCAGGAGATAGCTCACGAGAGAAAAAGTCACCTGGATAAATCAGAGGAGGACAAGGCGATTCTCAATAACATCAGAGCTGAGAACGCCGTCCTCCTAGAAAAGACAAGACTAGAAACTGAGTTCCTGCAGGAGAAGCTGAGCAGCGCCCAGGCTGAGCTGGACAAGGCAGAAGGTTTGTACCAGGATCTCCACTGCCGGTATGAAACAGACATCACTGCATTAAAACAACAAGGACAACAATACGAGCAGGAGATGAGATGTCTGAGGAATGACTTGGAGAGAGCAAGAGAGGACCTGCTGCTACCCGACATGCTGAGAACAGAGGAAAACAATTCCCATCAGAAACAGATCAGCGTTTTCCAAGAGGAGGAGGAAACCTCACTGAGCCGAGTCGACCTGGTTAACGTTTCAAGTCAGGAGGTTTCTTCAGAGGAGGAGCTCTCAGGAGAGAGTCCCTCCTCTGGTTGTTCAACGGATCCTGAATCCACCCAAGATCCTCAGACCTCTGCAGAAACCGGCCAGGACGATTTGGACCAACCAGAAATCAAAGCCATGCAGGAGGGTAAGAAGCAAAAATCTAAAATTTCAATTTGGAAAAGAATTCGAAACACTCTCCGACTGAAGAAGTCAAAAAAATCCCCAAAGATTGAAGACAACCAAGAACCTGTTTAATGTTCTTGGTGTAGAGAAGGAGAAAGACGTGCAGGAGAGACTGAGGACGGGAATCAGACCCAGGCAGGTTGTGGCCTCTGTGTTCGGGCGCCATGCGGCGCTCCGACAAGAGGAAGTTTACAAGAGTTAAGTTTTTCCCCCCATTGACAAACAAGAAAATAGATCAATCCCCACCCAATTGGAAAAAACGTGGGCAGCACGGTGGCGCAGCGGTTAGCGCTGCGTCTTCACAGAGACCATCTGTGTGGAGTTTGCATGGTCTCCCCGTGTTTGCGTGGGTTTTCTCCGGGCGCTCCGGTTCCCCCCACATCTCCTAAAACATGCAGGTCAGGTCAGTTGGTCACTGCAAATCGCCCCCAAAAACAAACTCCAAACTCATCATCAGTTTCATTGCTAAACTTGTCAAAATGATTCAATTCGCCGAACGTTTGACGTTTTCCCTTCGTTGGTTTAGTGCCGCAACACGCAGCTCAATATTTATAGCAAAGTATTGATCTAAGAATTAAAATCTTGTCTTTTAATAGTAATGATTTCTGCTTACTTTCACTGTTCTTGTGCTTTTATGGTTTGTTCTTTATTTTCCTTTTCTACTCGCTTTTTAGATTAAATTGCACTGAATTGCAGCTCATTATTCTGTGCTTAAATTTTAAAGAGATGAGCAAAAGGATCATGCAGTGGCTTCTTTAGGCCGACTGTGGCTCGGTGGTAGAGTGGTCGACTTGTGGCCAGAAGGTTGTGAGTTCGATTCCAGCTTCCTCAGCCACATGTTGAGGCGCCACATTTACACCTGCGTGTGTGTAAATGTGTGTGTGGGTGAATGTGACTGTGGGGTGAAGTGCTTTGAGTGGTCAGCATGACTAGCAAAGCTCTTCATCAGTTCAGTGCATTCACCTTTTTGTCTTTGATAAATCCTGTTTCTGTTTTTATAGCAAACAAAGAAAAGCTGATTTAACACATTTGGATTTCTTCGGTGTTAAATTAAGATTAAGTTAAATCTGTACATAATATAGATGATAATTGTGATCATAATTTAATACTCCGGATCAAGAAGAAGCCAAAAGTTGTTTTATCTGGTTTGTTTGTTTGTTATTAGGACAAAACAGGTTTTATCAAAAGTAAAAGTTACTGTGTGATCTTTCTGTTAGTCTTTATTTACAATAATGGATCAAGATATTACAACAAACTTAACAAAAAGTGCAATTTAACATGAAAACCGTGTAGAAAAGGGAAGAAGGAGGAGCAATCCATGAAAGTATGAAAACAGAGAACTTAATCAGAAATCAATTCTTAGATTAATACTTTGTAATAAATATAAAGTTTTTGTGTTGCTGAGCTGCTCTCTTTTCTA
The DNA here is from genome assembly GCA_010277075.1 of Poeciliopsis retropinna. Lineage (NCBI taxonomy): Eukaryota > Metazoa > Chordata > Actinopteri > Cyprinodontiformes > Poeciliidae > Poeciliopsis > Poeciliopsis retropinna. The sequence goes on from VMRM01000005.1 coordinate 26,444,301, forward strand.
CAAGCAGTCATGTGTCGTCTGCTTGTAGAAAAGAGGAGAAAAGGGGCTAAGAAATGCCTAATTCAGGTATTTCTTTAACCAGCTTTATAGTAAGACTGAAAATTATGTTTTGTTTAGGACGTTACTGAAAGGTTTTGTTTGTCAACCTGGGTTTGATTCCCAGTCCTGGAGAATCTGCTGCATGTCATTCCCTTCTCTCTCCTCCCAATTTCCAAATAATGGCCAAAAGAGCCTAAAAAACTTAATTTGAGCCTAAAAAACTTTATTAGACCCTAAAAAAACCCCAACTAAAACATACATTTCACCTCACAAATGGACCAACAAATCAACTTTCTTCCTCTCTCTCTCATTTTCTCTCTTTCCTACATAATTAACACATTACTTACACACACACACACACACACACACACATCCCCTCCATGGGCTGCCACCTTATCGTGGTGGGGGGGTTTGCGTGTCCCAGTGATCCTAGGAGTTCTGCTGCCCAGTGCAGACGGGTTCTAGGTGAGGAACCAGACCAAGTGCAGCCCAAACATCCCTGATGATGATACGACCTTTGGAAACAGGGGTTGTTCTCTCCGTACATGAGGTCCCACCCTGGAGCCACCCTGGCCTGGGGCTGGGGCACGTTGGGGAGCCCCTGGTGGCCGCTGGTGGTATGACAATAAAAACCCTTGAATTCCTGAACTATATCAACAACATGTGCATCAAGCAATACATACACTTAGCATTCTACAGATAAATGCTTTTAATTTGGTTCAGAATAATAATTGTACTATCAATAAATGATTTCTAATCGATGTTCTTGGTTGCCATAGGAACAATAACGCCTTAATCAGCCCAGAGGTTCAAACTGATGAAACATGAGGCTGGATGCTCTGTACTAAAATATTCCTCACCATCTTCCATGTTCTTTCAGCAAACAGTTGAGACAGAGTTGTTTCTGGTTTCACCACTATTTACCTGCTGCTTTACCCGCCATTCAAAGTTTTCTTAAAAGTTTGTCTGTTAGTCTGCAGATCATGTGACCAAACCAGGAAACACACTGAAAATATAGATTACAGCATTCTTTGTTTTAACTGACCGCCATCTTGGTAGGCGGTTGCTATGACAACAATAAACAAGCCACAACAACACCAGTACATTACAGCTGTTACTCACGGACAATTTTTGAGTCTTAAGCCTGATATTAAAAACGAGGCTTAATCAATGCTAACCAACTTATAACAAGATTTACAAATCAATAGTTATAGTTTCATCTTTTACTTTTTCTTGTTGTTTACGTCTATTTATTATACATTTTCTTTCCACTATACAAAAGAAAATAAATGTTTGACTAAACAAGCAAAATTAACTTCCCAATGTACAGGTATTGAAAAACACACACACACACACACACACACAGTTAAAGGGCAAGTAATGGTGCTACATGTGAGATTAACTATAGGTCTCGTCACATTTTTTCCTTTAGTTGAAGTTCTTTAATTTTCTTACTTTTAATCTTTTCTCCTATTTATCAATTAGCTGCATCTCTCTGAGCTCCTCTGTTTATTCTGTCCCATTTCTTCTTCTCAGCTTCATTTACCTCCAGAGTTTCATGTAAAGTTTGACCAGTTTTAAAAATCTACAAAATCTCTCAGTCAATGTAAGAGATGTTACTTGTAGCTTTGTGCTAACTGCAGCATTAAGTTTGTCTGGGGAAAACAGAACTTATGGTCAGTTTGTTGTGCTAACAGCAGTTAGCATCCTGCAGTAGTGCTAAGCTACAAATAGGACTGTAGCTTAATTGCAGCAGCAACTATTTCTGAGTAGTTTTGATGATCAGTTTGTGGTTCTTGGCAGCAGCTTTGTGCGTCTCATCCTGCATCATCTCTGCAGCATCGATTCTGAAGCCATAACTTTTCCTGATAAGAAAAGTTATCCAGCTAGCAAACTTTTTTTGAATACTAAAGAGCAACATTAGCTTTATTATTGCTGCTAATGTGCAGCTGCAGGAGTTTGAGCCATTTCCCTCTTCACTGACCGACATGCAGCGTTTGGGTCGTTAACGACTCACTGATGTCGGTTTGGTACCATAACTTGTTTCATCACGCTGTGATAAACAGCTCACTGACAACATGCTAGCTAATGGTAAAACAGCTGGATAAACGCAGGTAACCACGGCAACCAGTGAGTTAACACGTTTAATCCCTTTGAGCACCAAAATACACCACAGCTCTGCTGATTCATTCATGTTATTGTGGGTCTGTTCCTGTCAAGAAAAACTAATAAATAAATTAAATATGGTATATTTTATGGATTTAAATATCTAGTTTTAGTTGAATATTTGCTGCAAAACTCAAAGAACAAAAGAGAAATTCTGGAAACAGGTTTGGTTTCCGGCTCTTGTTGGATTAATGGTGAAAAACCGGAGAGGTTATCATTTGGTTCAGAGTCCATCCGGCTCTGATCGGGTCCAGACGGTTTCCGTCTCACAGCAGCCAGCTGACAGGAAGGAAACTGGATCCTCACCGACTCAGGTTCTCAGCTTCCTGTTACAGGCAGCAGCACCTGAGCTCCAGGTGAGTCCGGATGAACGGAGCCGGCTGGAGGAAGAACCCGATCTGTTCATTAATGCTGAGTTCATGTGAAGGTCAGAGTCACAGGAAGGTCACAGGAAGGTCACAGGACCGCATGCCGCCTCTTTTCTGCTTCATGTCCATCTTCTTCAGAAGAGCAAACATTACGGTGAATTCATCTGGGAATTCTTTCATGATTTCTTTTAAACAGATCTGGGATAAAATATCAAATTAATCCTTCCAACAGTCTGTCTGCAGCTAACAGAAGGAAAAACATTTCTGTTGCTGAAGACTATTGATCAAAAATGGACTTTTAGTTCAAAATGTTGCTTATTTTCTCAATATATAGTTTGATTGTGATTAATTAACTACAGATTCAGCAATTAACTGGATTAATAATTTTAATTAAACCGAAACAACGAACTGGACTTTAGAGCAGATAACTGGACCCTGACCAGCATCCAGAACCAGATCTGAGTCATTTCATTCTTATTGGTTTAAATTCATTCTCTCTCTTTGTTTCATCCTGTTTTTGTTTTTTGCTGGAAGCAACCTTTGACCTTTCGTACCTTTGACCCTCTGACTGGGTCAGACCTGCCAGTGTGTGGCCAACCTGTCTGCCCAGTTCAACCTGGGAGAGTTACTGGTGATCAGTCTGACCAGCTGGTGATGGTGAGGGGTCACTTTTAACCGGCCCGGCCCGGCCCCCTGCGGTTCTGGGCCTTGTTTCATCGTGGAGACATGACTGAAACAGGAAGTGATGAAATCCCTCCAGATGCTCCCAGCCGGTCGGGATGAGGCCGATCACAGCAGCTCGTTGGTTTTGTCTCGTCATTAACAGCATCGTTTCCCCTGAACGCCTCCAACAAAAAGAGCAACTTGGTGAGTCATCGATGACGCTGCCTCCGATTTACCATCTGAAGAGTCGTGAAGCAGAGGAAGGGATCAAATGTTTCCTCAGAACCAGTTTGGGTACGTTCCCTTCATCTACCTGCCTCACAAACAGGAAGGAGACGAGATGGAGGACGGGCGGAAAACTGAGGTCCAAACTTTTCACCACTTTCTGAAGCACAGGTTGGTTTTACAATGACATGAATAAATGTCCCATAAATCCTAACACACAACCAGGCCAAAAGATTTAACTGAGCAGAAACGAGTTTCCTGCTGGACAGTTGCTGCCTGCCAGCATCACTTCCTCTGGTCGTGGAAAAGATGCTCAGAAATGGTCAAAACTTTGGCACCAAGGAAAAAACACCTGAAATATGGTCAAGAAAAGTCCAACAGATTATTAAAACCTGGAGGAAAACAGGGAGCCATCGACTTTGAGGGAGGGAATCCTGAATGGCCGCGATCAATCAATCAATCGATCGATCGATCAATGAAACAGTCCCAGTCGAACCAAAGAAACGCCGCAGCTCAGGTCAGCGAAGGTCAGAGCGTTTCCTCTGAGCCTCAAGAAAACCTCCGATCAGGGAGAAAACCTTCAGCTTCTGCCGCTTTTGCTTTGACAATATTAATGATCTAATAATATCTGTAAAATAACAGCAGCACAATTTTTACTGCTCAAACCAACAAACAGCACAAACTTTGGACATCAGGAACTTCAGTCATCAGGGGGAAAATGAGGCAGTTTTCATTTTCTTAGTCTGAAAATTCACCACTAATTTAACAAAACTTAACTTTTGTTGACAACAAGTTGCTCCACATTTAAATGAATGTTGATATTCTGTGTGTTAGCATGATGCTCTCACACACACACACACACACACACACACACACCATCTCATTTTTATGAACTTCCTCAGTGCCGGGATGCAGATCCCTCTGCAGTCAGTTCCAGCCTCCGCTCTGATCTCTCCCTCCTCTGCTCCCAGTGAAACCAGTAGGGACAGACGCGCCTCCCCAGGAAGGAGAGGAGAAGAAGATCGGATCGGATCTTTTTGTTTCAGAACGGCACCAATTAACCGTTTGCATGACGGAGCAGCTGCTGCGGCAGAGCGAGTTCATGAACAAACTGAATAATTTATGTCACCTCCGTCTGATTTTTAATAATGGAGCTGAAAGAAAAACAGCAGGAAACAAGAAAAACACGGATCTGAGTTTCACCTTCATGAATCCCAGAACAACGGCAACAGGGCAACTTTACAGCAACTTTACAGCAACTTCTCACCAGCAGCAAAAAGTTTTAGTTGTAAAAGAAATGTTTGCATACAAGCTAAGATTTTCACTGCAGCACAGCTATCTGCTGCAGGAACGAAGAAAAGTTTAAGATTAATATTCTTGTCAGGTGATTCTAAAACAAATAATTTATGTTGTTGGTAGAAATAATAAAATTTAAACCTGTAGTGATATTCACTAAATTCATTAACTGTTTCTGAACCAGGATTTTTATTTAGTGTTTTTTTCATCCTGCTCCTTTGAAGCTTTGGGATTTTCTATTTATTATTTTAACAATGACCTTCTGACCTCTGTCTGTGGAGAGCTCGGCGTTCAAACATCCCGCAGTCAGAGAGGAGAGACGCAGCGCAGCACCGAGTTCCTCCTGGGTCCAACAGAACCAGAACCACACGCTCTGAGCCCAGAGGGTTAGGGCCTTTCATCATCTGTTCTCCATTATTTGACCAGCAGCCTGAGGTTTCATCAGGCTGACCCGCTTCCTGTCAGGTTCCCTCAGACCCGAACCGCCTGGTACCGCCCCGGATACGAGCTGCAGCGTTTCATAATCTGAAGCTTCCTCCATTTGAAATGCAGCTTAAATAATGACATTTTCAATTTCACTCAATGACCAGCTTTTATTTTGAAGGTTGCCAAGACCAAAACATATGAAAAAAACAATAAAAACACATAAAGTTCAGGAAAACGTGACCCAATATGTCACAGAAAACTTTGGAACAACCAGAAATGATTCCATCAAATATGATGCATCGACAGTAAAGGCAAAAAAACCTAAAGATAAAAATATATTTAAAGTTCTGCTCTACAAACATGCAGATTTTAACTCAACGTTAACAAATCTACCACTTTACATGAATTTTAAGTCACATTATGTCAGCGTTTGTCTGACATTAAAGTTTAAAACTCACCGGCTCTTTTGGTCAAACTCTGCTGTTTCTTTCCAGGTTAAAGTTTCCCAACGTTTTTCTGAATCCTCCAAATCCTCTGATCATCAGATCAGTTTCACCTGGAACAAAATGTCTGCTTCACTCAGCCAATCACAACACGGCATTTCAAATTAAAGGGTTAAAAAAACTGTTTTACAAACAGAAATGTGGATTAATGAGGATTATTAAAGGTTGTTATAGGTTAATTTAATGCCTCTTGCGTCTTTCTGCTGCAAAATTAGATCCTTTTGTTTTGAATAAAAACATTGAATGGAATCAATAAAACCTGAAGGAACTGGAACATCAGAGGAATTTGTTGGTTTTAATTGTTTGTCTCTTTTTTTTTACCAAAATTCATCAAAAATCAAAGAGGAAGCGTAGAAAACGTCTGGCTGTTTGTCTGAATGTGTGATTCACAAAATATGATGAAGCTCTGCGCTCCTCTTCCTCCTCCAGGAGAACCAGAGGAGAACCGGAGGAGAACCGCTGACTCTTCAGTCAGAAACCTCAACAGAGGAGTGTGAAAAACACAGAGTGTGTGTGTGTGTGTGTGTGCGCGCGCAGCGACTCTGTGTGTTGTTGCAGCGCAGCTTCATGTGAATCCATGTTTTCATAAAATGCGTTTGGACAGAAAATCTCAGATTTTTGCTCTGCAGGAATTTTCTGTCTTCATTTATGAGTTGCAGTAAATTTAATGAATCTCTTTAAACCATAATTAATGTGAACTATTGCGCCGCATTTCCTCTGCTTTATGTTGGATTCATGGAAACATGAAATGAACTATTTTTACTTGATACGGTGAAACGTTTAGTAATAATTACAAGTTGAACATGCAGCTATTAATCTGGCAGTAAAACAATGGATGCATTGTGATGTAACTTCTACCTGTGCAGGTGAGCTGCCTTGTAAAGAACTTAATGAAGTTATTTGTAAATGTTTGTTTTATTGCACATGTAGCCTGGAGGATTAAGACAAAAACAGGAAGTCACTGTTTTATTCTTCTAGAAATGTTTTCAAAGTATGAAGAAAGTTTTAGAATCATCTGAAATTGTTACTGGAGTTGCAGAGCGGCACCGACTCAAGCTGCGGCACGGAGCTGCGGCACGCGGAGCTGCGGCACGAAGCTGCGGCACGGAGCTGCGGCACGAAGCTGCGGCTCGCGGCCTCTCTTCTTTGCCAGGATGAAGTTTATTAAATCTACTGAGATGAAAATGCTGAAAGACTTTCGTCACCCTTTCATTCGTCACATTGAGATGTTCCTGCTGAATCTGGAGCGTTTTACCATCCTTGTCACTTTTCATGTCCTCCCATCTGTGGTGCTGCATCTCGTCTCCTCTCTCCTCCTTTCCTCTCCTCCTTTTAAAGGTAACTTTAATTTCAAGGTGAGCTCATTTCCTGCCTCCTATAAATAACTAATGATTATTGGACTCTTGACTCCGAGAAGCTTTGCATAAATTGAATTTATCTTGGCACGCAGCTCAAACAGTGACCTTCAGTTCAACCCGTAGAGCCAGATGCTCTGCAACGGGCCATAAAGCAAGAGATGGTCAAACTAATGGATCAACCAGAACATGCAAATGACTGAGAGCTCAATACCTGTCAGCCGCAGTAATGGAGCGGAAACCGGCCAGCAAACCGCTTTGGATCTGACGGCTGGGAAAGACGTGACCCATTTCAGCATCTTCACGTCCTGCACTGTTTTGATTGGATCCTCCATGAACTCCTGTCATAATCGGCTCAGATAATCGCTCCCATTAAAGATCCGGTTCCAGCGGTCAGGCTCAAAATGGACGAGTAACAAGCTCAACAAACAGTGAGGAAACGAGGTTTATTTTGCTCTGAGAGGAACTGATTCAAGTTCTCCCCAAAACAAACTGATCAGATCAAATCAAGAACTAATTGAGACAAAAAAATGGCAGCTGAGCAGAAGAGAAAAAGACAAACGTCCTGATTTCACCTGCAGGAGACAAAACGAGCAGCAGAAGGTTTCTGAGGAACGTTGCTGTGATTTTACAGAAAACATTTCTCTTACACCCTGGGGTGTGTGGGTGTGTGGTGTGTGGGTGTGTGGGTGTTAGTACATACTCTACATATGTGACCTTACTTGCCAATGAGTGAGTGGAGGAGAGAGCAGTGGAGCTTTGCAGAAACAATCATGAAGCAAAGAGGTTGAAAAAAGACAGAGAGCAGGACAGCACACCACACACACCCCACACACACACCACACCACACACACCACCACACACACCACACACACCCACACACACACACACACCCCACACACCACACCACACACACCCACCACCCCACCACACACACACACACCCCCCCCCACACACACCCCCACCACCCACCCACCACACACACCCACCCACACACACCCACACACACACACACCCCCCACACACACACACACACCCACCACACACACACCCACACACACACCACACCACCACCACCCCACACACACCCCACACACACACACACCCCCCCCCCCCACACACAACACACCACACACCACCACACACCACACACACCCCCCCCCCCACACACCACCACCCCCCACACACCACACCCCCCCACACACACACACCCCCCACACACACCCCCCCACACACCCCCCCCACACACACACACCCCCCCCCCCACACACACACACACACCCCACACACACACACCCCCCCACACACACACACACACCCCACACACACACACACACACCACACACACACCCCACACACACACACCACCACACCCCCCCCCACACACACACACACACCACACACACCCCCACACACACACCCCCACCACCACACACACACCACACACACACACACCCCACACACACCCCCCCCCCCCACACACACACACACACAGTAAATAGAAATGATCTTTAACTAAATGCACCATGAGGGGAATATCTGAATGTTCTGTGAATAAAAAAAGAATTTGTCGTCTTTTCTTGGCTAATGATGCAAAATAAAACTGAACCATGAAAATAAAAGGAATGAGCCGTTTGGCCATCTGTGGGTTTCTCCCTTCAGATGGAAAAGGCCGATGAGAGCAGAGCTCGGCTCTCCGCAGGGAGCAGTCGGTGAAGTAAAGACGACGGAGTCTGTTTTTCAGTCAGGAAAGCCTGCAGCAGTAAACTGAGCTGTAATTACTGCATGAAATGTTCCTCAGCGTTTAGCTGTGATTTACTGCATGGCCTGTAACTGCAGCCGGACCCAGACGGCTCATCCGTCAGCGGAGCCGGACCTTCATCCTGATGGGTCGGTCCTCCTCTTCGCTCCACATGGAGCCTCCACACCATCTGCCTGCTAAACTCACTAAAATACATCTACAAACACACAGACCAGCATTTACACACAGGAAACATCAAAGGCTTCACAAACATTTTAATCAGTTTGGCTTCAATTACTTGGTAAGAAAAACACAATTACTAAATATCATAACGGACAACAACAAATCTTTTAAATATATATTTTCCTATTAACCTAAAAGTTGTTTGTAGAACGTAAAAACTCATAATTAGTTCAAAAATGGTAAATCTTTATTTCCTTTTTCACCTTTGCAATGCATGCTGGGAAGGTGAAGCGGTTCCAGTGGAGCAGAGATGTAAACAAAACACAGGAAGTCAAAGCAGAGGAGGAAGAGGAAGATGGCAAAGCAGAGGAGGAAGAGGAAGATGGCGGCCGCAATAAAACGTCTGGGTGGAGAAAAACAGCATCAAATGTTTCATTAGCTGTTCTGGACGAGAGATCTGTGAAACAAGCTAACGTCATCAGCTACTGTTTATATTACCTACAGCTAACACCATTAGCAGGAGCTAGCACAATTAGCTACAGCTAACACTGGTAGCTGGAGCTAGCACAGTTAGCTGCAGCTAGCACAGTTAGCTGGAGCTAGCACAGTTAGCTGCAGCTAGCACAGTTAGCTGGAGCTAACGCTAAATGAAGAATGGTTCTGTAAGTTTTGGACTCCAGGTGGGAAAATGTTTTGCTCCTGATGCTTCAGGTTGAAACTGAAGATCTTAGCAGCATAAAAAACAAATGTTAAAATACAGAATTAAGGAACATTTTAATCTGAACCTAATCTATAATCTCATACCTTAAACTGATTATTTATTGATCGGACTGTTTCATGTTTTCAGTCATGATCTGAAGTTTCTTTCGATGGAGTTTTTTTGTTTTTTAAACTAAATTCTGCTTCACTTTGTTAGTTCTGGTTCTGGAAACTCTGAGCCGGCGGGTTTCTGATGGGATCACATGATTTATAATCTATTTTGACCCAAAACCAGTTAGTGCTTAATGGACCAACTTTAAAATCCCTCTTTTATTTTATCTTTTACATTTTTTATGTGTCTTACAGGGTTTCAGTACATCCTTTACATGATTTTTAGTCGATAAAAGTTGTGAAATGGTCATTTCAGGTGTGTTAAAGTGCGATAGGAGCAGTAAAAGCTTCGCCTGGCTGCTTTATTTCCCTTAATTCAGAACCATCTGCCGGTTTTGGACCTGGATTCTCACATGAAATGAATCTGACCTCTCTCTGCGCCTCGCCCTGCTGCTCTGGCCGACTATCAGCACTTTATTAAATCCTCAATAAAGGAGAAAAATTGGACAGCCATATGCATATCTTTTTAAATGAAGGCGAAAGGACAGTGGGAGAGGACAGCCGTTTGGATCCATCTGCCCAGCTTTACCTTTCAGGGCCCAACAGAAACATTTCAGACGCATCTGGACTGTGTTGATTTTACTGCCAGGTTGTATAAATGCAGCATCATTTAGTTTTGGACAAACGTTATTTATTACAGCAGCTGAAGGATTCCAGTTATGCATTTCATCAACTTGCTGGCAACAGCAGAAGAAACAGAGACATTCAGACGGTCGGATCAGAGGAGGAAAGTTTTTCCATGTCAAACAGTTTGGAGATGATCTGTAAGCAGTTCAGGTTCTGGAAAAACCATCAGAGCCGCGGAGCAGGAAACCCAGCAGAACCTCTCTGCTCCTGTTTCAGGGAAACTAAATGAATGCAGTAAAATGTTTCAGCCAGCAGCTTCTGAAGCTGAGATCCAGTTGGATCCAGCAGAACCTCAGCGGCCATTAAAAATCACAGGCAGGCTAATACTTTACACCGCAGAATGATGCTTCCTCCACCATGCTTCACTGTTTTTGGATCAACCTCAGCATTTGTCTTTTTCTCTGCACTAATCCGCTAGCAGCTAAAGCTAAAGCTAAAGCTTTGTCTGGATCAGAAAGTTAACATCATCAGGAACATTTAGAAGAACCATAAAATCCAAACGCAAAACAGACCAACTTAATCCAAATGTGGTAAAAATCCTCCCCTCCAGGGGTTTCAAACGTCTCAGTAATAATAATAATAATAATAATAATACTTTACTCTGAAGCAGCAGCCGAGGAAGAGAAACTCCAACCGAGCCGAACCCATGAATCTGTGCCGGGTCGGCGCCAAGCCATGATCCAGCTCCAGTCGGGTCCAGTAAAAAGCTGCTTTCATGTCAAACTGTGAAACATTTCTGAAAATGTCTTAAAGTTATAAATTATTTCATAGCTCAAGTTTTAAACATTTGGAGTTCAAAGAAAACATCTGAAGATTTGACTAAAACCAACTAAAATTCATCGTAACGTCCTCCAAGATGTTTTTAGGTAAAAATGTATTAAATTTAATGAGTTAATTAGTGATAAAAGGAGAAACATTTATTGATTTATTGATACAACCTGAATGATTTAACAGTAAATTCTGGTTTAAGTTTATTTGATTTGGTGCCTCTGATGTTTGTCCAGGATCTTCATCTTCATCTTCACTCAGGATGATGAAAAATATTGAAATATTTTATTATTATTTACAGAAATTAATTTCCCAGGAATTTAACTCTAAATGTTTGTTAATAAAAGTTTTTTTTACATGTTTAAATTTAACTAAGCCCCCTGTGAAAGTTTGGTCCCGCCCCCAAACTAATATTCCACCAATGTGGGCGGAGCCAAGAGACCCTGGGGGCGTGGTTATGGTGGAAATGAGGGCAGGGGTCAAGTAGCATTGTTGCTAACTTAGTGACTTTGTTGCAATATTGAACAACTTTTCAAACCCTGTATTTTTGTTAAAAATTGATTAATTTAGTTAAATGTTTCTGCAACTGAATATTTTTCTGGCTGCAGGTGAAAACCTCGGTCAGTCGGCTGCGATGACAAACATCAAACTGAACTGCAGAGGCGATCCGTTTCAGTCTTCATCAAATGTGATGCAGCGATTTGTGAGTTGAATCCAGTCAGGATTTTAAACTGCTTTGTTTAAAAAGGTTGTTATAATTAGGAGGAAAGTTTTAAATTGGTCAAACGATGAGGTTATTATTAATGGATGGAGCAGCGACCAGAGACCTGGAGAGCAGGTGAACTATTTCCGTCCAGCTCATCCATCATTGACCAGGCCGCCTTCGGCTGCCATGTTGGACGATCGGCTGACTGATGGACAGGAAGCAGAAACTTCATCACAGCAGAGAACCAGACCAGCAGCGGGTTTTCTGCAGATAAATAAATCCAATAAATCATCAATAAGCCACAGAGAGCCTCTCATCTCCCAGTGTAACCAGTTTAACCAGCAGCTGTTTTTTCATTTCCCTCTGGAGTCCAACAGCAGGACCGTCTGAGCCCATTCAGACGTTTAAATGAAGGAATTCCAGGTTTTCCATAGTGACATCATCGATTTTTACCGCCAAACCTATTCCCACAGGGCGTTACCATGCCAACGGGATTAATAAAGGATTTTAAAACGGCAGCAAGACGATGAAAGTTTGAGCCAAAAGCAAGAACCGAATAAACATCAGGCTGTAAATGATCCAACATTTAAAGTCCCTCTGATCACAAACAGCCTGTTTTTATGTCACAGAGGGTGAAAATAAATACAGTCTGAAAGGTCAGGTATTCACATGTACTCAACCCCCCTTTAACCTGATACCCCGAAATAAAATCAAACCTCGACCTTCCTGCAGGAAAACCTGCAGAAGAGCCGAGCCTGGGGTCAAAGTTCAGCGTCCAGCAGGACGACTGGCCTGAGATATTATGGGATGGTTTACATCAGAGCTGATCCATGGGTTAGAATGGCCTAGTCAAAGTCCAGACCTGAATCCAACTGAGATTCTGTGGAAGATTTAAAACCTGATGTTCCCAAAGGTTCAGCAGCTGATCTACTGAAAAATCACTAAATCTCATTTTTCTCTAGTTTCTAATTAAAATATATTATTTGAAATGAGACAAAACTGACAAGTTTCCATCAACTTATAGGAGCTTGTTTTATTTTAGCAAAAATTCCTTAATATTTATAAAAAATACGTTTAAACTGGCCGTGGAACTAAAACTAAAACTACTGATGGAAAATAATGAACGACTGGCTTTGGTCAGAAAAACTCCAGATGTTTGAGTTTTCAGTAAAGAAGTGAGGGGTGTGAATACTTCTGCTGCGATCATTTTACGATAAATACATTCAGCACATCGTGACCTTTAACCCCAAATGATTTACTAAAAATCTGTAACATTCTCTCCATCGGCCAGACACAATCTGGAGAGGCAGGCAGAGAATACCGAACACACACACACACACACGCACACACACACACACACACACAACCACACACACACAGATTTCAGGAAATGGTCTTTTTAAACATTTTATTCTCCTCATGAATATTTAACTGTTTCCATCGATAGAAAAATAAACTTGTCTGCAAAATGTGACGTTTGGTTCACAGGTTAATAAATCTTTACCAGCTGGAGGCATCAGGCTGCCGCTGACCCGCCGCTGACCCGCCGCTGACCCGCCGTCAGACCCGCCGTCAGACCCGCCGCTGACCCGCCGCTGACCCGCCGCTGACCCGCCGTCAGACCCGCCGCTGACCCGCCGCTGACTCGCCGTCAGACTCGCGTGTCCAAATTATGACCCATCAAATATAAACTTTAACCATATTTTACATTTTCATCTGTCTTTTTTTCAGTTGATAAACTTAAAAATCGTCTCACATGATAGAAAATCGGGTTGGAGGTGAACGTCTGATTATTAATAATATATCATTAATATAGATATAGATCTAGGTAACACAGATGCTAAGGCTTCAGAGCATGGTTACCATGGAAACAAACAGGAAAGGTGAGAAAACGACATTAATGTGTCAGTTTCCTGTTATTGTGCTGCCATGTCTTCAACTCTTCAGTTATTTAAATCTAAATTGTTAGAAAACATTTTTATTTTTTCAGCATTTTAATGAAACAAATATATTCACTTAAATGTGACAGAAAAACTACAAATGGCCCCGAGGCGCAGACAACACGCTAAATGTTTATTAAGCAGGACTGAACTGCTGATCGGCTGCGTTCACACACACACGGTTTATTAAAACAAGAACTACAGCCGAGCGGATCGATCCAAAGTATCAATACTATTGATCAGTATCAGATTCATACTTTAGTTTCAGATTCTCTGAACTTTTATTTTGTTGCAGTTTCTCAACTCGACCTCAAAAGTTTTGATTTCCTTTCAAATGATCTTTTTTGTTTATTTTGGAAAAATCGTTCCTGAACTGTTTGATTCCTTTCAACTTTCTCCAAATTCTGTTTCAAGCTGCAAAACATGAAACAGAAAAATAGATACAAAGACACAAAGAACGTTTAAATTCAGTATAAATATAGAAATCCTGGACCTAAAAATAATGTTAAATATTGAATAGATTATCATAAAAATCCTGAATTATTCTCTGAACTTTGACCCGATCCGAACCGGGTCCAAACAGCAAACAGAACCACGAACCATCCAGATGACGCATCAGTCAGATGGACGGACCGCGATCTGGTTCCACTGGATCCACTGGATCCTCTGGTTCCACTGGTTTCTCTGGTTCCACTGGTTTCTCTGGATCCACTGGATCCAGTGGATCCTCTGGTTCCACTGGTTTCTCTGGTTCCACTGGATCAACTGGATCCACTGGATCCTCTGGTTCCACTGGATTCTCTGGTTCCACTGGTTTCTCTGGATCCACTGGATCCTCTGGTTCCACTGGTTTCTCTGGTTCCACTGGATCAACTGGATCCTCTGGTTCCACTGGATCCTCTGGTTCCACTGGATCCTCTGGTTTCTCTGGATCCTCTGGATCCACTGGATCTACTGGTTCCCGCTGGACGTTCCCCTCCAGGATTCCTTCAATGATCCTCAAGGTTCCAATAAATAGAAAATGACCAGAAATGCATTTAAAGTGAAATTGCAGATATTTAGTTTCTTTGAGGAAGTTTTGGGTCTCAAACATTTTCTTTGGTTTTCCAGCGTATAAAATGTGAACTGGTTCTGGACCAGTAGCTCCTGGTTTCAGCCCAGCTTGGCCCGGCCGGCCCGGCCGTACAGCAGAACCTGCAGCAGGATGGCGGCGTCCAGCAGGATCTGGACCGAACCGCACACCCAGAACTGGGCCGGGCTTTCGTTCATCACGAAGTAGGCCGTCTTGAAGGCGTCGCCCGCCGTCCAGAGCAGAACCATCTTCACGCTGCGGAGAAACATCCAGAGCATGTTAGTCACTAAAGCTTCATTGGTACCGACGACCCGGATCAACATTAATGTCACCAAATATCCACCAAGTTACAGCAGAAATATCTGAGCTCATGAAAATAAGACTGAAGTTTTCAGCAAGAAATGGAAGATTTGTGTGAATAAATCCTAAATATTGATGAAGTTTTAGCTTTCAGTTGTTCTCATGTTATAACAGAGAAATGTATTGATTTATTTACTTAATAAATCAATGTTAATTATTGATAAAAACAAGCTCTTATCTTGCTTATGAGTCACTGTTGTCTGATTTCAAGTGTGAAAAGATATTTAGCCCATAAACTAGACCAAAAAAGATTTTGTGTTTTTAAATTTTGTACAGAAAATTAAACTGGAAAACATTTAAATATCGCGTTCGAGTCGATGAGGCTGTGAGGTTTTTATTTTTGATGCCACCTTGTTGCAGATTCTCCGTTCACAGATTATAAAACCTGCAGAATTTGCACATAATTTATATTTCTGTCTAATTTGCTGATTTTTAAAAATTGAAACAGTTGATAATTGTTTGACCAAAAACTATTTATTGGGGTTTTTTAATAACTATTTTCTACTTTTACTTGAGTTAAAGCATTGCAGTGCGAACCCGAACCGACCCAAACTCTTTGGACTGTTTTATGTTGCATTTTGAGTTTTTTTAAGTTATAACATATTTTTAAGAAATTATGACAGATTTATTCAACTGAAAAGATTAAGAAGTGATTGTGTTACAATTAAACTTATTTAATAAATCAAAGAAATATTATAAATACATGAAGTTAAGAGTTTAGTTCAGAAAGAACAGAAGTTATCGTTCTGATCCGCTCAGAACTGAACTGCTCAGATATTGTTTTATGTCTTTGCTGCTGAAAGGACTGTAGCAAGAACATGATCTCTGTCACATCAGATGTGAATGAAAGCAGCCTGTGGAGTCAGAAAGAAGAAATGAATATTAAATCTGCGGCGCTCAGAGGACGAACTCCTCCGTCTGCTCAGCTGTTGACGGTCAAACAGAAAGAAAACATGAAACTCTGATCCAGACGCCATCGTTTCTGTAAACTGGATGAATATTTATCTGCTTGTGATTCAGATTAGAAATATCCTTTATTGTCCCACATTCAGGATTAAAACTGGATTAAACTCCTGATTTATTTCTTCTCTTCAGCTGATTTGCTGCGACCATAAAAACTCCCAGGATCCCAAACTTGATCCGTCATGGAGCTGAAGAGTCTGCAGGGGAATCAGACCAATCAGACGCTACTGATGGAAAACCGCAAAACACCAGGAGCTTCAGAGCCGTCCGACCCAAACGCACACACCCACACACACACTGACACACGCTGCGTGAGGTGTGTGTCCAGACGTCAGAGCGGTGCGTGGAGCCTGCGTGGCTCGGTGCTGCAGCAGGCGGCAGAGAGAAAATCAAAGCGCAGCCGGAGAAGCCGAGCTGCTCTTAACCCTCTGACTATGAATTATGCATGTTGATCGATCGCACAGCCAAAAGTTGCCAACCTGACAGGAGAGACGGATCCACACGAAGCGGAGAACGCTTCAGGTTATTGAGATGTGTTGGGCCGCAAGATATGCAACAACAAACTAAATACTTTATGAACCAGTTCTTACTGAAACTTTAATATTATGGAAGGCTATTAGCTAATATAACTACAAAAGACTGAAAGAACGTAAATCATGAAACTTCAACCTCGTCATATAAAGTCATAATTTTCATTACAGAGAAAGTTCTGCATGTGGAACCGATGAAGGTTAATGAAGCATTGTGTGGAAACCAGTGAACAGAGGATATTTCAGCTCATATTTTGTACAGTTTCACTGAACGTTTAGTCTGACCTGTTGCAAACAAAGAATAGAGAATAATTTGACTAGATATATTTGAAGGAGCAGCATGTAAAATAAATTGATGAAAGCTGCATGCATCTGACAGCTTGAATTACTGGCTTTGTTCTAAAAGAGCCTCAGAAATATTGTGTCGGGGCAAAAACTGAGTTTTTCTTCTTATTCATAGGATTAATTAAGACGCAGTTTTATCGGTTCAAGGCTAAACGCCTCGGGTGGATTCACAGGCATGAAGTTAAATATCATAAAAATTACACAAACAGAAATACATGAGCTCAGAGTTTCAGTCCCGACTTCTTTCATTGTTTATGAAACTAATTTTATATTAATTATTGCGTTTATAAAAACGTTTTTTCTACAGTGGCTGTTAGTTCAGCTGTCAGATAATTTGGTTCAGAAAACATTGACAGTCTCCAGCTGAAGCAGCTGGGACTTGGCTCGGGTTCAAAGGTCACACATTACTTCCAGGTTAGCAGAGAGGCTGCATCCCTACGGGCCGAAAGGGCTGATGGCTGCTGCCACGGAAACATGGCAGCCGGGCCTCCGTGACGGCCTGAAGGGCGTGACCTTGACCTGAGAACACAGCCGGACCGGGCCGAACCGAACCAGACCGGACCTGACTGCTGAACTGGTCTGGATCGGGCCCAGCAGGACCGGTCCTGCTCAGACATGTCAGAGTGGAAACGCAGAGGCAGCGTTTCCGTTTGTCAGCTTGCGTTAGCATCAGCTGCTGTCCGCCGCTGCGGCGCTGCTGTCCGCCGCTGCGGCGCGGTGAAGGGCGGCCATGTTGGGGCCGAGCTGGTGGATCAGGAGAGAACGGAGAAAACACTGAAACAAACTAATTTAACTAATTAAACACCTCAGATGAAGCATCAACTCCACTCTGAGTGAAGCTTCCTGCCAGAAAGGTTCACAGTTTGATCTGGAGATAGGCACCAGCCACCCTGACCTCTGACCCTGCAGGGACAAGCATCTATAGATGGATAGTTTTATAAAACATCAAAGTCAAATACACATCTAGATGTGCTGTATGAACATTTTAATTTAAAGTGATACTTCTTAGCTAACCCTAAAGCTAATGCTGCAGTGCTAACTGTAACCAGTTAACTGTAACCAGTTAACTGTAACCAGTTAACTGTAACCAGTTAACTGTAACCAGTTAACTGTAACCAGTTAACTGTAACCAGTTATTGGCACTGTGTGTCAATAAAAACATCAAGAATTTGTTTTATTATCAGCCCTGGTTTTTTTTGTTTCAGTGTTTTATTCTGTTTTCCTCATTTATTTGTTTGTTGTAAAAAAGATTTCATCCACTTCAAAATAAAAGCATGTATATAAATGTCTTAGTGCTCTGAGAATGAATGTTTAATCATAAATAGCCAAAACTTTATTCAACTGAGTTTAAAGAACAGCTTCAGAAATTATCCATAAAAACTAATTTAAGCTGAGTGTGCGAAGCGTTTTCAAAGTTAGCAAAAATGCTAAAACGCATCAGCAGAAGGTAGCTCAGCATCGATTATTGCAAATAAGGAAAAAAATAGATTAATAGATTAGCAGCTGCAGGAATACTCAGTGTTGAACTGCTGCTGATATTTTCAATCATTTTATCCAAGTTTTGATAAAATATTCAGATTTTGATCAACTGTTTGGATGAAATCAGGATTACATGCTAACAAAGCCTTCTCTTACTGAGACCAAGACTTTGACTAAATACTGGAGAGATTTGAATGCATTTATTTAGATTTTGTGATTATATTTTTAAAATGATAGCTGTTATCATCCAACCAGCTGGATGGATGATCGCCTCTGATGGTGGGTTCAGGTTGTTTTAATGGCTGGAAGAAGCCGACCGTTCTTCCTGCTTCGTTTTCTCTCAGTTTATAAAACATTAGATTAGCATTAAGTTTTAAACTGACGCTTCCTCTGTTGGATCCTGCCATGAATCCCTGATTAACTCACAAACTGTAGTTTTTAAACATCTGTACTTGAAGCTTTTACCCCTGGCTCAGGGGCAATAAAGCACCTGTGTGGGGTTTCTGTGGAGTCATTAAAGCCTGGAGAATTAACAGGCTGTAGTTTAGTAACCATCAAATCCCTCTGAGGTTTCATGTCCAACTTTATGCAGATCAACAGTTTCTGATTGTGTGCTTATTTCCCTCATAGTTTAATTAAAGCAGCTGCACGCTTTATTGGACTCTAAATCTTTATGTTAATGAGTTCAGTGTTTGGGAACTCCACTGTGAGCTGATTAATGCTGCATGGAAGCAGAAAAATAAAGCAAACATTTCCACAGCAGTGAGTTAACATCACACTGAGAGGCGTTTATAGACGTCGTCCAGGTGCTGCAGGTGTCATCCTTTTCACAGCCACGTCCTTCTGTCTCACCTCTGCTGCTGCAGCTTCGCATCACCTGTCTGCTCCCGCCTGATTTCCCCTGAGTGACTGAATCTAAGAGCACTTACAAGAGAAGTCAATAGCAGCGCGGCGTTGGTAATCACACTGTGTGTAATGGGACATGGCTGACTTTATCTGAGCATACAGGTTCCCAGGGAAGGTGAGCATTTCCTCCTCACATATTGCATCAGTCGCTGTAAAAACTAGCAGGACTGCAATTAAACAAGATCATTTTTATAAAAAGAAAAGGAAAAGTCTCTGATGTTGAAAACATTCAGGTTAAATATTGCAGCCTATCAGAGGAGGTTATTAAGTTATGTTTTTTAATCAAATTTGCAGCAGTCCATTTGATCTCCATGAACATTTGTGTCTTCTTTGATTAATGTTGGAGTAAATGTGTAGAAAAGTGAGAGATGATGTTCTGCAGCTCGTCGTCCGTCACGCCGAGAGGCTGATAAAGTGTTATTACGCGTTTAATCTTCAGTCATCAGAACAGCTGCACACCCTGAGGACATGTTCAGTTTGTTAAATTACTGAGAGAGCAGAGAGTCGGCCTGGAAGCAACGCTTCGCTTGGTTCCTCTGTGAAAAATGTGAGCAGGAGTTTAATTCAGAGGAAACATGAGGGGACCTGAGCCTGACCGGAGGAGATAAAAGGCAGACAGCATGTAAACATGGCGTCTTTCTGTTTACAGCAGCAGCTTTTATACAATTTATCAGATGTGTAAAGGTTGATGGAAACTCTAAAAATTAGAAATAATTTCCTCAACTTAAAAACTTTACATCAAGTTAGTGTATAAGTTAAAACTAGGCAAAATGCTAAAGTTAGCCAACATGCTGCGTGTGGGGCATCACTAGCATGTTGTCTTCCTGCATTTGGTGTGCTAAACATGGCTAACAAACAAAAGACAATAGCTTCTTTTAGGGAAAAGGCAGCTGCTAATGTCAATGCAAATCAGATGTTTACTTCGTGCTCAGCTCTTAGCAACAAACATTGTTATTGTTCAAAAACACAAGATTTCTTCTGCTCTTTTGAAATAGGATTTATCTTATGCTGAACAAGAACTGTACAGTGGGTGAATTCTGCAGAAACGTGAAAATGTTTAGTTCTTTTTGTTGTTGGTGTTGAATATATTATAATATATTATAAATCACTTTCAACACAAATGTAAAAATCTGATTTATACTTTGTGGCACTAGAATAAAACTCTCATCTCTTAACACCAAATAGTAACAAATGATGCTAGAAAACATCTGCAGAAATTTAAACAGGGCCGGCTAAAGTAACGTTGCCATGGTAACTCCAATTGCCAATAAAAATAAAAGCTCCCTTCCTGGATGGAGCCGACCGTTTTGGTACCTGCAGGAGTTCAAGACGCATTAACAGGAAGAAAAATAGATTACTATAAAAAAGATACGTTCTATCGACGGTAATAAGTGCCTTACATAGTTATGTAGCCGCAATAAAGTACCTGGATTTTACATGAGACATATTTTCTTTACTGGACAGTAACATCCAATGAGAAAATAACTTTGATATCTTCATGTTCCCAGCAGCAAAAGAGATTAACCTATTATTTATGTAACTATAAATTAATATTTTCCATGTGTAATATCATTTAGTTTGTATTATTCCATATTATTAAATGTATATTTGTATCATGTGATCTTGAGGTTTGATTATAAAACATTTTTATTCTGCAGGAGAAACGAAGCAGCAGCTTCTTAACCACAGCTGGATCTCTGCATCAGTTTGTGCTGCCGATAGATGAGCTGCATAACGAGAAAATAATGGAGATAATCAGCAGGAGGTTCTGTCCCATTAGGGACCAAATGAAGCCCGGAGCAGAACCGGAGAACCGGGCCGGCAGAACCGCAACCAGAGAGGAGGAAATTAAATGACTGAATCAAATCAAACCGGCTTCAATGTTGCATTGATCGCTTTGTGTTTTTATTCCTAATAGTAATAATTCATTGTTTCAGTCGAGATAATCTGGAGCCGCAAACATTAAAATATCAAACAGGTTATGTTTTCAAAAGGGAACAGGAAAATCACACAGATTCATTTCTGTTTGACTTTCAGCTAAAAAAAATCCCAAAACTGGATTAACTGGAACATTAAAAACATTAAACAGAGTGCTGCAATAAGGCACATTACAGGAAGGTTGAGTGGAAGGAAAAACTGCGGTAGAAAAAGGTGAACGAGCCACAAAAAGGTACAAGAGGATAAACTGATTGTGTTGAATCCAGAACAGATTGTTCCAAAACCAGAAACTACATCAGGCCCGTCTCAGGATGCTCCGAGGTCCAAAGTTACTCCAGTATTTTCAAAAGAGAGATGTGATCCACCAGAACCAACAATTATCTGGACTTCCAGAACCTCAGCAGAACCTCAGGAGCCCAAACATTCAATCCTGCATTAAAATACTTTTTTTGTTGGCTTGTTTTGTAATTTTCAAGGTTTCTGAGAAACACATTTTAGTTTTTCGGTTCACTGTGAATCAGTGAACAGAAATGAATTATTTTGTTCTTGGTGATAAAACCTGCTGCTGCAGCCGTGCGCCGCAGTGAGTCGGGCGGAGCCGTACCTCATTCCCCTGGTGGAGCGGTTCTGCAGGTTCTGCAGCAGCTGCGGCACGGCGAGCATCGCCTCAAACGCCACAGCCAGGGAGCCCAGCGCCTCCACGAACACGGCGGAGTCCAGCAGCAGCAGCGTGAGCGCAGCGCAGAGCGCCGCCACACCGCAGCAGAACAGCAGGTAGTCCTCAAACGCACTCCACTTCCAGAAGTAACGAACGTCCAAATCTGGAGGGGAGAAAAAATACACAGTTCAGGCAAAATCAGCAACATTTTCAATTCAAAGCCACTTTTTGCTGCTAAATTATTGAGTAAATATCTACAGCAGCTCAAAATCAAAGATATTTATCATTTTTAATCTGTTCTTAATCAGATTGGAGCAAAGTGTTTTCTATCCATTCAGCTTTCCTGATAATTCATGGAGCTTCAGAAATGCTGGCATTAGCATTAGCTGCTACATGTTTAGCATTGAGATGCTAGCATAGCTTCACTGACAGGCTAACTCCTTTTAGCACTTTTTCCAATCGTTTCATTTAGAAGCAGAAATTGACCCCAGTTGGACCAGAGAAGCTCCTGTTAGCGGATGAAGCAGCGCGTCTGATTTACAGCCATACTAGAAACATAATATAAAGGTTCCAGCAGATGTAACTAAAAATTTAATAATTCTGCAATAAATCCATATAAATCCTTGAGCTGAAGCCCTTTTTAGTATCCACACATTAAAACCTGTAAACAAACCCTCATGAGCTTAAATATAAATATAAATAATGCATATAAATGCATTGAAGAATGAAAAGCTGTGAAAATCTTTTTGCAGCTTTCTGGCCTCAGGACGGTCCAGACTGTGAATTTATTCCTCTTCCTTCCACATCAACGTTTCTCTGATCCATCAGCCGTTTCATCAATGGAGCAGCAAAGTCTGAACATCTGAGCTGACAGCAGCTAACAGGGCTGATGGCTAAATAAGAGCTCATTAGTTAGCGAGGCGGCTGAAGCAGAGCAGCGGCCCGCTGCACATGCAGCTGCTGCCTTAACAGAACCACCGTTTGGTCACAAGTTTGATGTTTATGCAGAAATGTTGATATTTCTATCCAGTTTTTATCTGCGTGAATACTGAACGTTTATCTGACTCGGTCAGGAAATTATGGACATTTCATGATTTTTCACTAAATAACTACAAAAACTGTCAGATTAGGGCTGAGAGAAACGGCTGAAAACCTGTCAGAATATGAGAGTTACATGTCAGTTGATAGGTAATTATGGTTAGCCAGTGGTTAGCTAACGGTTAGCCAATGGTTAGCTAACAGTTATCCAATAGTTAGCTAACGGTTAGCCAATGGTTAGCCAATGGTTAGCTAACGGTTAGTTAACTGTTAGCCAGTGGTTAGCTAACAGTTATCCAATAGTTAGCTAACGGTTAGCCAATGGTTAGCTAACGGTTAGCCAATGGTTAGCTAACGGTTAGCCAATGGTTAGCCAATGGTTAGCTAACGGTTAGTTAACTGTTAGCCAGTGGTTAGCTAACTGTTAGCTAACGGTTAGCCAATGGTTAGCTAACGGTTAGCCAATGGTTAGCTAGCACAGGTCGGTGTTCTGTGACTAACGAACCAGAAACATTTTATTTCTGCTTCGTCAATAAAAATCTCACAGCTTCAATGTTTTAACATGATTTTCACTCAGAAACAGATGCAAACACACACACACACGCACACACACACACGCACACACACACTTTACTGACTGTAGACTCTTTACCGACTCGTCCTCTGCTGATGGCTCTTGACTTGAAACTCTAATCAGAGCTGTCAGTGCAGCCAGCAGAGTGTGTGTGTGTGTGTGTGTGGGTGTGTGTGTGCCTTTCATTCCCCAGGCAGATAAAAAGTGGTTGCTCTGTGCAGCTCTGAGGTGAAGTGGTGAAGTATGAACTGCTGACAGCAGCAGCTGCAGACAGGAGCCATTTCAAACCAAAACTTTGAGTCACATTTTCATCTCTCAGTTCAGCCTCAGCCCTCCATGTGTAAAGCTGATCAACACACACACACACACACACACACACACCCCCACACACACTCACTCCTCTTGTTCCACTTCAGTCCAGCTGATCTGCGCTCCCTCTCGCCGCCTCACATGTTTACCTGCATAATTCAATCGCTGGAGGACAATAATGGAGGAGAAAGCTTTGCATCATTCATGTAAAGTATCGCTGCTGAAACTTCCTGCCTCCGCATCAACCACTTCCCGTCTATCCAATCCGTCATTCTCAGGTTCTTCTCCAACAGAATCCGTCTGAGGTGCGTTATTACCCAGACGGCAGCGAGGCGGTTTGCATGGACCTCATTTAAAATCAAACAATTCAATTACCAAACAGCCTGGAGGAATTCAATACCTGCACACAAAGTTAGTTCAGCCAGTCGCTCGCCCAGCCGGGGAACTTAATGGGACTGTGGAGCTGAAATGGCTTCTGCATTTGTGAAGCGGAACGTCTAGACCTGAAGTCAGCACTGTGAGGCCTAACAAGCTGCAGGAATGAAGGATGAGACGACTAGAAATGGAAGAGGGAGGGAGAGAGAGTTACTCATCGGGGCGAGCGACGCGGACTGATGGAGAGCGGCAGAGAGCGTGGCGAGCCGAGATCTACTGACTCAGCCGTCGCTTTGTGAAGAAAACGCCTCAGCTCCGTTTCATGATGTGTGAAAGTTGCTTTTTGTAGTCTGACCATTTCATGATCACTTCACACAAGATCTGAAGAGACACCTGGATGAAACCGCAGGCCTTTAAAAGCAGCTAGCAGCTAATAGCTAGCAGCTAATAGCTAACAGCTAGCAGCTAATAGCTAACAGCTAGCAGCTAATAGCTAACAGCTAGCAGCTAATAGCTAACAGCTAACAACTAGCAGCTAATAGCTAACAGCTAATAGCTAACAGATAGCAGCTAACAGCTAATAGCTAACAACTAGCAGCTAATAGCTAACAGCTAGCAGCTAATAGCTAACAGCTAACAACTAGCAGCTAATAGCTAACAGCTAATAGCTAACAGATAGCAGCTAACAGCTAATAGCTAACAACTAGCAGCTAATAGCTAACAGCTAGCAGCTAATAGCTAACAGCTAATAGCTAACAGCTAACAACTAGCAGCTAATAGCTAACAGCTAGCAGCTAATAGCTAACAACTAGCAGCTAATAGCTAACAACTAGCAGCTAATAGCTAACAGCTAGCAGCTAATAGCTAACAGCTAATAGCTAACAACTAGCAGCTAACAACTAGCAGCTAGCAGCTAATAGCTAACAGCTAGCAGCTAACAACTAGCAGCTAATAGCTAACAGCTAGCAGCTAATAGCTAGCAGCTAACAGCGTGTTCAGGTTTGGGTTTGATTGGACCCAGAGGCGGGTCACCATGGCAACCCGTCTCTTAGCAGGTAACAACTTGACCAAATATCCAGAAACTGGAGCCCTGATTCTGACCCTGAACCAAAGCTGCTGGACCGGAGGAACGTTTCCTCTGTTCATTCTGAATATCGTCACTCAGCCATTAACTTAAAGTACATCTGGAACTCCAGGCCTCCCAGTGGCCTGAACTGGTTTATACTGGGCCAACCCCTAACCCTAAACAACAATCTTCTCTCCTCTGAAACCTTTCAGTTTATTAGAGCAACTAAAAGTCGCTCTAACCGTTTTGTTTTGCCAGCTAGGTAATAAATACAGAAGCAGGATCTCATTAAAGTGGTGAAATTTCCCATTAAATCCCAAATGTTCCCATTTAAACAGCAAAGGTCGAAACAGTAAAATGGAAACAACCTGCCAGATGTTGTGAGAGAGAAGATGAAGTTCAGGAATCATAAAACACTTAATCTACAAGAAATTAGGAAACTTTCTCTGTTAAACAACTTTTATCTCATTATAAGAAGAAAGTTTCTCACGTTAACGATCTGCTGCTGCTTTATTTATTTCCCCTCCGGCACTTAAAACGCCTCATTTTGTAAACTAGATTTCTCTCTTTAGAAAGTCAAAAACAAGTCTGATATGTTTCATATCTATCGCCGTTCAAATCATCTCCTGTGTTTATCTTCTTCTTATATTTCATTCCTACACGACTTATTGTGTTTAGGTTAATAAAGGAGAGATAATGGGCTGATATAAATGTTTTAAATCTGAGTCACATTTAAAGAAAAGGTTAATGGCAGGACAATTAAAACATGTTCACTGAATGATAAATAAGAGGATTAAAAACATTTCTGTTCAGATCCTTCTAGAGTTCAGTGACTGCTCTTCATCTTCTCTGTGTGGTAAATGAGCAGAGAAACTGCAGAGCGGCTCTGAAACCACAGGCTCTGCAGAACCTGCAGGTTCATGGACTTAATGCTTCCCGTTCTGCCGAACGTCCGACTTACAGATCCAAATGTCTGATCGTCTCTATTTCAGCTCCAGCCAAACAGGAAAGGTTTGCTGTTTATTTCCTTTAAAGATGTGAAGGTCCAGTGAAACACATCCTGCATATTTTAGCCTAAAATTACAGTAAATTTATTTGCAGTGGAAATAAGTTGAGTAAACTTTAACGTTAAAACATAACGCAAAAACTGCAACGTTCATCTGCAGATCATCTGCCATTTATTTAAATTATCAGTTGGTTGGTGTAATTTGTAATGAGATGTGCAAATATCACAGGGCTTTCACCGAAAATATGTCAGAAATATTTTCAGGATATTTTCTATTCAAAACGGCGCTTTTCTTGTTTTCACCTCATTTGAAAATTTTGCTGAAGAATAAAAAAAAAAGTGATTTATGCACCATTTTCAGAAAAGGTGCATAAATAACTAAAATGGAGCTGCTGTAGCTGCTGTAGCTGCGGCAGCGCCGGCTGCGGCAGCGTCGGCTCTGGCCTGCCACTGAATCCCACTGAGCCTCCTGGTCGGTGTTTGAATGATTCTCTCCAGCCTGGTGAATCAAACGAAGCTTCATTAATTAGCTCCACTGGAATCAACAACCCACAACAAAAACATGTGAGTGATGGATTTCTGTTACATTATTTATGAACTTAGCAATAATCCCCAGTTCAGAAAGAGGAGAGCTCTTTGTCTTCGCTCTGCAGCTTTCGGAGCGTCCAGCCTGCTGTCTCTGAAGTGGAGATTTCTGCAGCAAATGGAAAGTTTGATGTTACTTCAGAGAAAGTGTTGCCTTGTCTTCTGGGTAAATCGTTTTTCCAAAAGAAAAGACCTGAGTTACGTTATGGTTGAATTCATATTGTGGTCTTTCTGGAAGGTTTGATTTTTGTGGATGTTTCTAGATTACTGAGTTTGTGTTTTGTTCCCTTGAGGTCTCCTGGTTTCCCCTGATTCCCTCCCTGTGTATTTACCGCCACCAGCGCCGCCTGCTCCCCGCCTGCTCCCCGTCGGGTCCCCGTCGGCTCCCCGCCTGCTCCCCGTCGGGTCCCCGCCTGCTCCCCGTCGGGTCCCCGCCTGCTCCCCGTCGGCTCCCCGTCGGGTCCCCGCCTGCTCCCCGTCGGGTCCCCGCCTGCTCCCCGTCGGCTCCCCGCCTGCTCCCCGTCGGGTCCCCGTCGGCTCCCCGCCTGCTCCCCGTCGGGTCCCCGCCTGCTCCCCGCCTGCTCCCCGTCGGTCCCCGCCTGCTCCCCGTCGGGTCCCCGCCTGCTCCCCGCCTGCTCCCCGTCGGGTCCCCGCCTGCTCCCCGTCGGGTCCCCGCCTGCTCCCCGTCGGGTCCCCGCCTGCTCCCCGTCGGCTCCCCGTCGGGTCCCCGCCTGCTCCCCGTCGGGTCCCCGCCTGCTCCCCGCCTGCTCCCCGTCGGGTCCCCGCCTGCTCCCCGTCGGGTCCCCGCCTGCTCCCCGCCGGGTCCCCGCCTGCTCCCCGCCTGCTCCCCGTCGGGTCCCCGCCTGCTCCCCGTCGGGTCCCCGCCTGCTCCCCGTCGGGTCCCCGCCGGCTCCCCGCCTGCTCCCCGCCTGCTCCCCGCCGGCTCCCCGCCTGCTCCCCGTCGGGTCCCCGTCGGGTCCCCGCCTGCTCCCCGCCGGGTCGTTAGTCCCTGCTGCCTGTTTCTCTCGTGTCTCTTTCTCCAGTTGCTGCCAGTCTCTGAGCTCCTGGCCTCTCTGCTCACCTGAGCTGCCTGGATTTTGTGTCTATCTTCATTAAAACCATCAGTTTCACTGCAGCCTGGGTTCATCGCCTCTCATCCTCACCACCAACTAGCATTTCATAACAATTTTTCCACATTTAAAGATCATTTTGATGTGAGATTAGAAACAGTCAAATTATTTGATTTTCATTTTTCACCGGACGCAAAATGAAAAAGATTAAAACCTCAGTTTGACCGGAACGATCGAGAGCATCACAACACAGCCGATGATTTGATGGTAAAGAAATAAAGTTCAGCCTGTATAAACTTCAGTAACATCCATAAAAAATCATCTTCCCTGCCATCTTACCTCAACGACAGCATGCTCTGTTTCACCTCTGACCTGTAACTTGTGCAATTTTGTAGTCATTTGTTCAAAAATCAAATCCCAGAGCAATTAATAAAGTCAGACAGTTATAAGCTTCATTACATCGAGGCAAGATGTTCCTGAAAAGAAGATGGAAGTGAACTGACTAAACGAAACTCAAGAATCACTCAAAAAGAAGAAAAGCTGGAAATCACCAGAAAGACTCCAATCATCCAAACTACACTGAAGGAACAAGCCGGTGGCTCCAGGTTCACCAGCCCACAGTGAACCTGTACTGAAGAATCTCAGAGCGTCTCCTGGGAACCAGAAGAACCGGGTTCTGGGTTCTCCTTGTACATAGAGTTTAGTGACAGCTCTGTGGCCGACAGAGTCATGACTGACTGCAGTGGAGAAAACGGACCAGACAGAGAGGAGCAGAAGCCGGGAGAGTAAAGGATGAAAGGTGAACCTCTGCTGTGACCTCAGAGCTGGAAATGAAGAGAGCAGAGGTCAGAGGTGAAGCATCAGCTGATGGCTGCTCACTTCCTGAAACACGCAGAGAAAGAACACACTGGTTCAGGAAACTGGTCTGATTCAGAGCCTAAATATCCTGTAATGATCAGTTAAACTAAACGCTCCGTCATGTTGCACAACAACACTCTCACTTCCCCCAACGCCTACTACGCTGTTAGCGATGCATGCTAAGCTAAGTGCTACTTTTAGGGGGCAGATGTAGAGAACAAGTGCCAGAAAATTACAAAAACAGTTAAAAGTGTGGAAACATTTTAACCTAAACAGAAGAAACGCGGCTCAGCGCAGCTGGACAGATGAAACCCGATGATTTCATCAAACTCGTCTGCTGCTGCCAACACTTAGCTTCACTTTGCTAAATATGTTTACCTAAAGCTTGAGTAGTTTCGACAGAACCCGACCATTTTTTGTGCAACTAGTCACCAGAATAATTGATGTAAATAACTGATAATCAGTAGAATAGTTGATTACTAAAATAATGGTTAGCTGCAGCCTGGCTGCTCTGTGCGGTCCTGGACATGAGAGCGGGTCACGGCTCTTAGTCTCTTTCTAAGCTCTGCTAACACGAACGCAAAAGGTCGATATTGTTGAACCAGGTCGATATTGTTGAAACTCTTGGCCAGTGTCGGGTTTCCATCCCGTCAAGATCATCAGTTTAAATCAAAAACAATGAGACAAACAGATCAATAAAAACCTTTTCATCGTTAAACACCTCACTGCACGGCCAATATTTATGTCAGATCATTTATTAATCCTCTGCACTTTAAAGGAGTTGTTACGCATTTTAACACAAATCACTTGGCCAGTGCAAGTCTGTTCAGGTAGCACAGTTATGTTTAAATTATACAATAAACTTTATCTAATATGACGCAGAAACAATTGCTGATGGTGCTTTGATCTTCATTTTATTGAATCAGTCCACATATTAATGTGTTCATAAAACATGTAGCTGCTGATCAGCCTGGCCAAAACACTCCATCATCACCTTTCCACACATTAACGCTGCAGCTGCAGGGTTAGCATCAGCTGCAGCGTCAGCATCAGCGTGCTAACCGCCGGATAAACCGCCGGATAAACCGCCCAGCGTTCAGGTATGTGGAAAAATCAAAACTCTGAAACAGACGATCCAGTGATGATTCCATGTGATACCAACTCAATGTGATTAAAACGGTGATGGACTGGAGACTCAGTGGGATAAGACGATGAATGAATGAATGAATGAATTCCTCCTGATCCACTCCAGTCTGCTTTGCAAGGCATTAAAGCTGCAGTATGTAACTTTTATTTTTTTAAAAACAAAACATATTTGTTAAAACTGTCACTATTTAACGTATAAAAAGATGTGAAAAAAATCAAAAACAAGCAAAAAGTGACATTTGCATAATAAATCCTTTAAATCGACCCACCATGTGGCCCCGCTGTTAGCATCGCAGCGCCTCGGTATTCAGATAAAATCTCTACTGACCTTCAGCTCAGAGAGTTTTTAAGTCTGGAGCTTTTTGCAAAAATAACACCGAGTGTTTCTGCTGAAACCGTCTCCATGTCAACCGTCTCCATGACAACAAGCACTTATAAAGAACAACTTTACAACCCGACTGTTACATAAATAAACATAAGTAGTTTCTCACATTTAGAAGTCATGGAAAGAGTTAATTAGATGTTTAAAGTTTTGTCTGACGGACTCTTTCATCAGAACATGGGTCCAAACCCACAGAACAGAACCGGTCCCTGGCAGCTCTGGTAAAAAAATGTGACATTTTCTCTTCACTGTCTTTTTCTTCAAGAAACTTTATTGATCACATATCAATTATAGAACGGATCACTGGAAGCCAAAGGATTCACAGTGACTCCTGGTGGCAACAACATGGCTAAATTTAGCGCTTTAGCATTAGCTTCAGCTAAACACCATGCTGGCTAAAGCTGGTTAGCATTAGCCAGCATGGTGCATTAGCCTTAGCTGACCCAACGTTTATGGTTAGGGCTTTACGGTTAGCGGAGCTAGCCTTTCAGCTAGCAGCACCCTCTGGGTGCAGAATACAGTAATCTGACCGACCCGGATCAGAACCACTGTTCAGTGGTTCTGTGTATGAACGGGGAGCGGACCGACCCGGACCGTCCCTGTGTCCTCCATGTTTCCTCCTGGCCTGTCAGCCTGATCTCTGGTTTGAGTCCTGCAGGCAGCTTCGTGTGACGCTGGAGACAAGCAGAGGTTGAGTGTCTCCCGGCTGGCAGCGCGCCCAGGGCAGAGTCACCTCTCCAATTAGTCCAGCTGCAGAGCCGTCCTCACTTCCTCTCTGGAAACTTTCTGACTTCCTGCTTCATGACAGGTTTTGGTTGTAACTTGAAACGTTAACATCTCAAACTTAACATCCGCCTTACAACTTAAGACACTACAAAGAGTTTCTACCAACAGTAACATTGTGTGGTTTATTCCCCCCTCACTGATTTGGCTAAAACCTTCCAGCAGATGATTCTGCTCTCAGGCGCTGGGTCTGTCAGCTAGGCACAAGTTTCCTCCTTCCTAATGAGCGAGCCTGCGGTGTTTTAAAGCTTCCCTGCATGGGTTTCCTCTGATCAGGGCTGATCAGAGCAGCACAGAAGCAGGAGAGGAGAACGCTGAGGCCAAATTCATCTCTCTTCCACAGAGACGAAATAATGAGCAGCAAACCTGCAGGATCACTTTACCAACTCTGCACCGCCAGCACCACTTATTACTGCTTTAAAACAACAATCAATAACTTTACATCTTTATTAGAAAGTCATTTAATGGAAAATGTAAAACTGATAAATGTTTTGCTGAAGGTAAAAACAACAAAGGAAGTGATGTAATGAAACGAAGCCATTAAACTAAAAACACATTTTTATCTACTGCTGGCATGAAATGTTTTATTAAAGCCGTTTCTATTAAACATTGAAAGTTGACCAATCTTTACTAAATAACAGCCGTCAGTCTCTGATTGGCTACAGGTTCAGAGCCGTCAGTCTCTGATTGGCTGCAGGTTCAGAGCCGTCAGTCTCTGATTGGCTGCAGGTTCAGGTACAAAAACAACAAACTAAAGTTCTGCTTCGGTCTCCAGGTACCAACCAGGCCTGCTGCACGAAGCAATAAATAAAATCATCACATTATAGATTAAAACAGGCTCAATAATTTCCATTTCAGTTTTTGGACAGTAAAAGTTTTCAGTCTGCTGTTTTGGTCTCAACTAAACTGTTTCTCTACAGAAGCTTCAAAATTTATTCTGTTTTGTTTTGTTTATTTATTGTGGATGATTTAAATGTCTTTCAGTTCCAGGGTTAAATGTTCATTAGAATGTGTTCCTGCATGACTTCACCACTAACATGAAATGGTTTTAATGGAGCGTCCCAGAGAGAGCGCCCCCTGTCTGCAGACAGCCTCCATCAACGTTTTCATGTTTTCTCTGGGGTTTTTTAGCGAAGAATCATGAAAATACCCATAATTCCTCATGTCGTCTGCAGATACGTAAACTTGATAATGGAAGATAGCGTCAGTGTTATATAGAGGACAATTTTTAAAGTAAAACATCAACATGACTGCATAAAACATCATAAACTTCTGACCAATCACAGTCCGGCTCTCAGCGCTCTGGAGACGGTTTCCACTGCCCGTATTGATGCATGTTAAGGAACATTTGGTTTTAACTATTAAAATAAGCTGGTAAATTAATCATATAAATGATTTTATGGAGGCTGAAGCCTCTGGCCTCCACTAACTCCGACGCTCCGCCGGATCTCTGAACACTTTTGCAGTTTCTTATTGTCCTCCGGTTAGCTTCATCATGTAGCCACGTGTTACATAACAGATCAGCTGTAGCTCCTGAAATAACTCATTAAATGCAGAGTTTTGTTTTTGTTCAGACCTAAAGGCCACCAGTCCTCCTGCGCCTTATCAAACACCCAGCAGGCGAAACACTGACTCATGAAAACAACCTTGGCCATTTGAAAGGTAATTAGAAAACTTAACTTTATATTAGAAAAGTGTTTTGCTTCTCTTCTGGGAGTCTGTGTGAACGCCAACAAGTGGAATGATAATCTGAACAAATACTCCCTGTGAGCCGTTGTTTTGCTGCTTCACCTCCCGGCTTCATTTGACTTGCTAATGAAACGTTCAGCTATCAGGAGCTTTAATTAAAAACTGAGCCTTCAGTTTGCTGCTTGGCCTCTGATTCGTCCGTCGCTCCGCTCATCACGTTCCCTAAACTGGACCGAACTCGTCCGGACCGGGACCGGCAGCGTAGCGGTCCGGTACAACAGCTGATCCTCGATTCTTCCTCTCATTTAAAAGCTTCGCTCACAAACGCTGGACAATCTGACGACCTCGTCGTTCTGCTGCTGCAGCTAAAGAGTTTAAGATCCAACTAAAACTTTTTGACTTTTACCTTCGATCCCGATATCTGAGGTTTAGTAAATAACACTGAACTGACTTAAAACCTTCATTTATTTAAACATAAATGTGCTGAACTATCCATTTATTTGATGCACCATTACAGCTCACTTACAGATACAATATTAAACAAATTTGGTGTCAATCAACTTTTATTTCTTCTGCAAAAATGTTCACTGGCCAAATTGGTTGGAGTTGGATAATGTAGGGGAGCTGGTTGACCTATTGACCTTTCGTCTTTCCTTCATATCTTCAAAGCAAAAGCAGCACAAATGGAGCAGATGCACCAAGTTTATTAGATTTGAAGAAGGTGGGGGCCCGACTGCACTCAGGTTGTTATTCAGCTCAGACTTCATACATATTTCTGCTAAATTACTGAGTAATTCTCACCAAACATCTCCTCCATCTTTAGTTCTCACACCATTAGCAGCAGCTCAGCTTCGCTGCACCAGCCTTTCTACCGGCTCAGTTCCTGCTCCGCTCTGTGATCAGACAGAACCGCTAATGTGGCCCCTGGACCGCAGGCGGTCCCCGGGCGGCTCCCCGACGGCCCCCAGACCGCAGGAAGCCTCTGGAGGTCGTACCAAAGTCGGAACGGTGAGTCGGCTCAGAGAGCCAGAAGCTCCCAGGATCTGGTGCCGCTCAGCTTCGGTCGGCCGTAAGGAGAACCATTTGGACCGCAGTACTGCATCGAGCGTTTATATGGAGTGACATAAGCTCAAAGTGCAAAGTGTAGAGCTAGCTTACCAAAGGATTGTGTTGAAAAACACAATCCTGAAGACATCAGTGAAAGAAAACAACTTCAGGATCCTGGATGAACATGGAAGACAA
The DNA here is from genome assembly GCA_010277075.1 of Poeciliopsis retropinna. Lineage (NCBI taxonomy): Eukaryota > Metazoa > Chordata > Actinopteri > Cyprinodontiformes > Poeciliidae > Poeciliopsis > Poeciliopsis retropinna. The sequence continues at coordinate 26,478,551 of VMRM01000005.1, forward strand.
CAGCAGGAGACTAATATTTTCAGATGGATGGACAGACAGAATATTGCATCTTTTCTGCTGCTCTTTCATATTTTCTAGGATAATTTCTCCACATCAACATATGGAGAAAAGGATTGATAGAACTTCACCTTCTGAGATCAAACTTATTATTCTACTCACCACAAAAAAACAAAGAGAAAAATGCATCAGCGTGGGATTTAACATAAATATGCATCAATGCTGAGTAATTCTTCAGCTCCCTGCAGATGAAGCAAAACTCTCTCAAACCGGATTTAAATACGATCCCAGTTTCCTCCACAGACCAAACGTAAAAACCTAATTTATGTTTTTAATAAAACCTATCATGTTAGCTTCTATGATTCAGATTGTTCCTGTGGGCGACAATTTGATAAAACCTGACATAAATTTTCAGTTTTGTTTCATTAAGTTTCACATCTGTAAAATAAAACATAAAGTCTGCTCCAGTAAAACTGAAGCTCTCTTTGATTATTCCATTATGTCTCACAGGAACCCAGAAAGTTTGATGTGTTGCCTTAAAATACGTCCCCAGGTTTTCCTCCTAGTAACCAAAATGATGCAAATGAACCAATCAAATCCCTGCAAAGCCATGACATCATCATCTTGTGTCTCTGTTCTGTTTTCAGACCTCTAGTCGGTTCTGCTAGAAGTTTCTTCCTGCTACCAGAAGTTTTTCCTCTCCACTGTTGCCACATGCATGCTCAGTAAGGGGCTGGAAAGTCAACAACTCAACAAAAGCCATTGTGTGCTGTCGCCCCCTGCTGGGTTTTCTTATTAAAACTTTTCAAAATAGTTAAAATAATAAAATAATAAATAAATAAAATAATTGATAACTTGAATTGAAATGGGTTTTTTTGGCAAAGGGCCTCAAGACAACATTTGTTCTGAACTGAAATCAATACAACATAAAACGAATCCAATTTGTTTTGTTCTGCTGTATGTTTATTATAAATAAACATTTGTTATGTTACAGTTTTACTAATAAAGTTTCACACAATGGATGTTTACAGGAGTGTATTTTATAATCACTATTATAAACATTTGTGTAAAAATAATGAATAAATAAAACTGTCAGCTACATGCGGCCTGTCTGTGTAAACTGTTCACATAGCGCCCTCTCCTGGCCAGTTGTAGGACTACAGCCTTTACTGTCTTAATATGAACATGATATTCTAGAGATCTGTAGTTTTTAAATGTTTTGTAGTTTTGTGTTTTTGAGGTGATCTGGTGTCGAAGCGTCTTCCTGTGGTCGTACCTGTGAGCCGGTGCTGCTTGGTGCTGACCCGGTTGGAGCTGTGGACGGAGCAGCAGAGGTGCAGCATGGCGAACATGGTGAGGATCATCACCACGCTCTGAAGCAGCAGCGTCACCTCGAACTGCTTCCCTATCCTGCAACAGAAACGCATCATAACCGAGCTGCAGATTCATATGGAGGTTTTATCAGTTTTAGTAATTTCTCTCCTCTACCAGAAGAATATCCGCAGGATGTTGGCTACCAGCAGGACCAGGCAGACCCTGGTGGAGAAACCCTCAGTGTTGCTGCTCCTCTGGATCTCCTGGTACTGCGGGACGTATGGCAGGGCGCCGCCAAACACCATGACGACGGACGCCAGCAGGGACAGCAGCGTCCAGGAACCGTCTGCGTCCTCCGTCTGGATGAACACCTCGGCCTCCATCGCTCCGATCGGCGCTCAGCGCGTTCCCAGGTCCTGAAGGAGGAGCGAAGGTTCAATATTCACACTGAGGAGATTCCAGATGTTATTTCTAATTGGTGAACAAACTGGATTAAATACATTAAACAGGTTCAATTTCAACAGACGGATTTATTGATTAAAAAAAAAATAGAGAAATAGATGAGCAGGGAAAAAAACACTGTACCTTCTGTTTGTGAGCATAAAGTTAATCCAGAAAACATGCTTTATTTTAGAGGTTTTGAGTTGGGCTGGTCATTTGTCATATAATTACTTATTGTGATAAGAATTTGTCACAATAAATTCCAATTAATGGTTTTAAAACCCCTAAAAGCTCTCAGTACTGTCAGGATTATAAGTGTTACTATTTTCTCCATTGTTTGTTTATAGAGTATCAATAAATATCAATAAGTTTGAGAATAAGATTAGCTGCATTGACTGTGTGCAGTTTAGTGGCACAAATCACATTTCTTAATGTGACTGATGTCCTAAAGAAACATATTACAATGATTTTGTTTTTCAAGACGAGAGTCTATGACTGAGTTACATAAAAACTATAAATATGTCTTATTGTTGATAAATAGATGAGGTCAGTAATTAATGAATCACATCCTTAAATGACAAAATAAGCATCATTTAATTCAAAAACCATTTTGCTGCAATTTGAATAAACATTCATGAGCTCAATATAAAAGATGTTTACAGGTTTAATCTGTTTTCAACCATCAGATTGGATAAAAGTGCTTTTCAGTGGAATTAATTCATCTAAAAAGCCAGAAACATTTTCTCTTTGGCTTTATTTCTCAGGAGCGTGAACTAATTGTTAACTAAATTGAACAGCATATATCTGCATTTACAGCTTGATAGGAGGTCAGGTGATTCTAACAGTTAAACCACATGAATAAAATAACATTTCTGAAATGATCACTGTACACTGCATTAATAAAATAAACAGACATTTCCCTAAAACAAGCCCAACAAAACGATCCCTTCATCCGACTTATTTATTTATGTCATTTATGTCAAAGTGTCATTTATATTTATATTAATGCTTATTGAATCTCATCATTCCAGTATTCAACGCAATCAAACAATATTCCACTAAAAGCGCAACAGGATCGGCATAAACCACGTTATATTTACTTTGCTCATATTCAGCCTCACTGCCGCCGCGCAGCCATTTTCTTACTCACGTCTATTTTTTTGAGGTTCCCGGCGGACGTTGAAAAACGGCGCGATGTTGTCCGTCTCTAGGCAACCGTGACGTCGGCACCCGGCGGCAGCGGCGGGTCTGGGTTCGGACGACCCGCCATGACAGTTTTACTGAATCCAATAAAGATGTTCTGTGTCTCAGCGACGTTCAGCTGACATAAACAGATGTTTATTTACAGGGCAGCTGCCGTAAACCGTTTTACATATTAACTAGCATAGCAACTCGCATAGCAACCAGGCTAACTGTAGCAGTTAGCTTGGTTTCAGGAGTTTCATGGAAACGTTAAACTTGCTGTGAAATGTATTTATTCCATTATAACATTAACCTGCCTTTGACAAGCTGTCAGCCATCAGGTCAGTTTGTTCAATGTTTGATCCACCACATTTAAATCCATATTTACCATCGGCTAAACAACAATTCAGCTCCTCGAAAACGGTTTTAGAACAAGTCCATAGACCCTCCCGTTTTATCCGGGAAACTGATGTATTTTACTCCCCCTCTCCGTTACGTCACTAACAATGTCTGGGCAGCAGAGACAGTAACTTGTCCTGGATGACGCCATCAGTTGCTCTGCTAATCCACCTCCTTTGCTTTTGCTGCTTCTCTTTGAGTCTCAGATTGAAGAAGTTGAGGATGAAGATGGATGAAAGAGATGGTTTGAACATTTCAACTCCTCTGGGATGTGGGGTCAAAGTTCATGTGTCTTTCAGCTTGTAGATGCAAATTAGCTGTTCCCAGCTGCAAAAACAATAGCTAGTTCCCACAGTGACGCATCAAACGTCATCAAATTTGATGACATTATTTATGATTGAGCAGCAGAGTGAAAATGAAGAGCTGGAAACAGAAGTTAAAGACCAAAGGTCAGTGAAGGCAGCATCATGGGCGGGTCGGTGGGGTTCTGGGTCAGATAAGAACCAGGGTCTCCTCCTATAACAGACTCCAACTGCTTCAGGCTTTAAAGCTGCTGCGTTCCCGCTGGTTCCGCTCAGATTCTGAGCTTGAAGCGGAGCTCAGATTCTGTGAAGGACAGGAGGAAACCTGAGCCGGACTGGGCCGGGCCGGGCCGAACCGGACTGGGCCCGCACTGCTTATTTTAGGTTTCAACATGAGCCTGCAGACATGAGGGGCTTCCTGCGCACAGCGGCTCCAGGCTGAATCCAATAAAATCCTCTTTAACGTCCCTGACTGGTTAAACATCAAGGTTTTATTTTACCTCTAAAATTATGGAGAACTTTAATGTGCGGCTGTAAAGAGGAATATTTAAAAGATAACGATGCAGCATGGATTTAAATCACCGAGTTTATAAAGTTAAATATTAGACAGATTCCCTGTGAGAACAAACCAGCTGCGGATCCGGACCGATCAGAACCGGCTGGGTCAGGTAACCAGAGCATAGTTTAAAAGGGAAGGGCCAACATGCCCGAACCAATTCCAACACAGAACCAACTGACACCAAAACACCCACATCAAATGATTTCTCATTACCGGGTCAACCGGGTCAGAACCCTCTGAAGGTATCAGAATTTCTCCAAACTGTAGAATATTGTGGGAACTTTGAGTCAGCAGCTCCACTCACCTTCTTCCTCATCCACCTTCCTGCGGTCTGGAACCACCGAACCGGACCGGATCCTGTCTGCTGCTCCGAATCTCAAACCGAAGCGGCGAGCGCGCGACCCGAGGCACACAAGCGCGCGCACACGGCCATCGCTCCGAAAAGTTTTTAGTCTTTCAGTCTCTCGGTCTGAAATAATGTTTGAAGCAGTTTGTAGGAGGATGGATTCAAATAAGAAAAAACACCTTAATGACAGGATGTTCCTCAGGCTGGAGGGATCAAAACCTGAGGAATCACGTTTTCTTTCCAAATCTCCGTCTGAAACACAGACACACACGAATAGATGCCGCCAACTGGCCGCCATATTGTGAGTGGCAGTTTTGTTGTAAGTATAAAGGAAATCTGCCTCAGGCGATCAAAGCCTGAGGCAGATTCTTTTTTATATTGAACATAAAAAAGAAACAAAGCTCCACCCAAAAAACATATTTTTTCTTTTTAATTTCACATATTTTCAAGAAAGAAGGAAGGAATTGTCTCATGTTGGAAAGTCATAAATTTGCTAGAAAAACCTCAGAGTTTGAGATCAATTTCACAAATTTTGAAGGAAAAACGAACAAATTATCCGATAATGTAAAGTTGTAAAAAAAACATTTTTGATTAATGACACGTTTTCCAGAAAAAAAGCTAGGAAATTTTCTGTTATTAAAAAGTTGATGCAGATCTCGCAAATTGACCACTTAAATCTTGGAGGACTTCTGGTCTTTTTGTCAGAAATATCTGACTTAAAATATCAGCAAACTTCATTTCTTTCTTGAAAAGTTTAAATGTCAGAAAAGTAGAGCTCTAGCCCTTGATTTTTGTATGGCAAATTTGTGTAAATAAGCTAAAAATTTGATAAGCTAAAAATTTTTATTCTTTGGTGGAAATTTACTCTAACTACACAGAAATATCGTGTAAATCACATTTGTGTTCCCAACTGAACTTACTTTGATTTTACAGGAAATCTTGCCACTCATAACATGTCGGACGCGCTGACGTATCATTTGTGCGGGGCAATGCAACGAATGCAGCATCTACTGTAACATTTCTATGCTGATTTATAAGAGCTCTTCTCGCGAGACTTGGTTTGTTGTGGAACAGCTGAGTGGGTGGCTGGAGGCACTTGCGACCAGTTACTGATTCAACAGCAACGCTGCGGCCTCATAGCTGAGTTTCAGCTCCGTGAAAAACTTTGTTTCCAGCTCGTTGGACGCCATGGCTGAGACGGACCCGAAGTCGGTGCAGGACCTCACCAACGTGGTGAGTCGTGACGCAAGGCTAGCTATTGATGCTAACAGGAATGCTAACGGAGCTAGGCTAGGTCCCACAGTTTAACCCGAAAGTGACTGAAATTATCAGCTTTTATTCCGCATTAGGTGTGAAATGTTCACATGCTAACATGTCTGTTAAGTCTGTGTTTATAAAATCCATCAGATGGATTAAATTCCGTTCAAATTAACCGCTACATGTCATTTATTGGATCCAAACAGCGGAGCTTTTTATTCTGTGATTTAATACATTAGTGTTAAATCACTAATTATTTAACACCTATGTGTTAAATCACAGAATAACACATTATTCTGTCCATTTTAATTAGTAACTGACATCTGTAATAGTTATTCTACAGTCTGCAGAGCTCTTTGGTCAGGTGTCTGCTGTTTCCATGGAGATGGAGTTTATTCAGGTGTAGGCGTAAAGTTAAGCATGTTGACCAGCAGAGATTAAATGAAACACGACCATCTACTGTCAACATGCCATCTCATGGCAACCTGTTTTTAGAACTGGCAGCATCTCTAAAGCTCAAATACCTGACCTTTGACCTCAAATCCCAGAGGAGTTACACGGAGGTTTTATGGATACAGACAGAGGAGGAGGGAGTTCAAACCATTTCTTCCCCGACTCCAACATCCCTCCGACCTCATGGCCTGATGGCGATCTAAAGGGGAGTGGCAAAAGCAAAGGAGGTGGATCAGCCGTCTTCCAGCATCACCATCCACATTTAATCCGTTTGGGATAAATGAATCACATTTGAATTGAGTTTTGAATTCCCATTACTGCACTGCATGTTGTGCAGCTGTGACACTGACCAGCAGATTGACGACCCCCCACTGAGCTGCAGGTCGTAGTTGCTTCCACCCAGTCATCATCAGTTTGACCCTTTGGGAAACTCCTCCGGTCCGTCACCATGACGATTTTACCACACCTGCCAATCAAATCAGTCTGCTGCCATTTTTAAAATACTAAACAACAAACAGGAAAAGGAGACGGCAACGTGTTGCTGTGGAAACTCAGTGGCTGGATGTAGTCAGGAACACGACTCTGACCCTCCTCTTCCTCAGCTCTTCTTCAGATCTGAGCAGAAAGGACAGGAAAAGGTTTTATTTTGATTTGACTAAATATTGCTTTCATTTTCAACATTAAACTGTTTCAGTGCATCCTGCAGTGCTTGTCTTTATGCAAGTTTACAAATCAGATTTTTTTTTCTGCATTTATCAATTATATTAGTTTTCATATTCTTTAAGTCTAAATTAGTAGAAACAATTTATGTATTTAGCAACAGAGTAAGATTAGAGATTAGTAACTGACAGAACGGGCTTTCATGTAAACCTTTAGTGGTAAATTGAAGAGGCATCTCCATGGTTACCCATCTTTTCCATTGTCGGCATGGAAACAAGCTGATGACCATTTTTTTGTCCTTTTATAAAAAGAAAGTGACCCGAGGCTTTGGTTCTGTGGAGTGGGAGACGTTAAGCAAATAAACAACAAATTTTACTGTTTGTTCTTGAAGATATTTTAAATCTAAGAATATAAGGAGGTTTTCTTGGAAACATGCAGTTTTTTCTGAAGAGGAAGAAAAGGCAGATTTAGTGTAAATATGGGATTTATCTGGTCGCTGTTTAGTGTATCTATAGCGCCGCCCTGCAGGTCAATGTCTAAACATGAGTGAAATGATTAATCAGCAACCAATCAAAAAATGGCAGTTTGTTGAAAGCACCAGTCAGCAGTAATGAAGCCAAAACTACAAAAATCTCAACATTTTGTATGTTACCCAGAACTCATCTAGATGGTTTTAACTTCACCTGGTTCACATGAGGTTCAGAAAACTCACCTTTCCATCCAGTTAACCAGTTAATATACGATAATCTCCAGGTCAGAAAGGCCTGAGCTTTTCATTTAGGATATTTTTTACCTGCATCTTTTGCTGCAAATGATCAAAAGTTCACTGACAAAATGCTGCTGATGCATTTAAAAATGAATTTATTTGTATTTTTTAATGTATTTCTAACATTGTTTTAAATAACCTTAAGTGACTAAATGGAAAAAAAAATTTGACAGAATAATTAACAACTGTAATAGTGTTTAGCTGACCTTTGACCTGACCTCCGGGTCAGTCATGATGATTCTCCCTGCAGAGCAGAAATCAAACTAATTCCAGCCGGTTTTCTCTCTGCAGGTCCAGACTTTGCTGCAGCAGATGCAGGACAAGTTCCAGACCATGTCGGACCAGATCATCGGCAGGAATATCCTAAACATGGCTGCCGCGGCAGATTAGAGTAGAACAATAATCTAGATTTATCCAAAGCTCTAAACGATGAACCTTAACCTGCTGCTCACTCGATGAGATGAGCACACGCATCGACGACCTGGAGAAGAACATCGCCGACCTGATGACCCAGGCCGGGGTGGAGGAGATCGAGGCGGCGCCGGAGAAACCCAAAGAGAGCCAAGGGTCGTCATGAAGGTGAGAGGGAGTGGCGCCCCCTCAGGCTCCTGCTGGGACTTCACGTTCCTCACCGGCTCACAGTTAACCAAAACTAACCAAAACAGAAAGAAAAACCAATTAATGGGGAAAAACTGTTGCCAACTAGAATTATACTGAGCTTTTAGAAAACTAAAACATACAGAGAATATAGATATGTCCTTCATTTTTGTGTTTATGAATCTGTTCAAACTGATACATTTTTCCCCACTTTACATTTGTTTGGTTTTCAGTATAAAATCCATTCAAGTTTTGTGTCCAGTTATGAAAAGAACATTTTAATATCCAGGTTGGATCTTTCTTGATTGCATCGTTCTCTGGACTGTTTATTCAATAATTGTATAAATTAATAAATACTTGAACATTTTCAAAACTTGATACTTTGACCTTTTTGAATGCTGCACCTAAAATTAACCAAAGTATCAAAAAACAAAAACTGCTTTCATAAAAACTAGTAAACACACTAAAATGACTAAAGCTAACTGAAGACAAAAAGTCACAAAAAATAAAACTAAGAAACAAAATTAGGTCTGAAACTTTGCTGGATGTTAAATTGTCCCAGAAATTATCATGATAAACGATAATATTGTTTTGAGATAATTTAAGTAATATAATGGTAATGGCATAGTAATGCAAAAACATTTTCAAATATCAAAAAACGAACAAATTTAAAGTTTGTTAGATTCCACTGGACCTGGAAGGTATTTGAAATAAAACAAATTTAACTTTAAGTCTTCAGAAAAAGGTTGAGACCAAAGCGCCACTGAAGACTAAAGAAACTAATGTTTGAATCGGCCTGTGATGAATGTTGCAGCCGGGAGGATTGTTAAGCCGGTTTCCTTTCTGCCCTCAGGCTCCTGGCGGCCCGACGGTCCTGGACCCGGGAGCAGAAGAACTTTTCCACTGAAATCGACTTGTTGGTGTCATGTTGTGTGAAATGCTTTTTTTATATATTGAGTTTTGTGAAACGGTTCCAGTGAATGACTTGAAGAGCTGAACATTGTAAGCTAGACTAGTTTAATGTGTCCTGAACCTTTTAAAGCAGATTATTGATCAGCCCTGGAGATGGACGCTGCTGGGTCAGAACCAGTGAGCCCAGTAACCCAATGGACGCATTCCATTCCTAATGTTCTTCTATTAACACTGAAGTTTGTAATCTGTGCTTAATATTTAACTATTTGCTTAGTAATGAAGAAAACAACTCTAAGGTGCTTTGTGTTTTTCTAATGTTTCCACCAGCATGACCAGCAGTCGCTCCTCATTTTATTCTATTTTTAATCACTTTAAATGTTTAAAGCCAATAAACTCCTGCATGAATTATTCACACCTAAAGAAGCTGTTTAAATCATCCCCCATGATGAATTTACTGAAACACAGAAATGAGACTCAATCATCTCCACCAAGATCAAAAATGACATTTTACAACATTTTAAAAATTCAGGCTTTATTTACATTTTTTATGCAAATCATGAGCCTTTATTGAGATTAATTCAAATCAAATGTACAACAATCAACCAACAGCAGTTATTGAAATTAAGTGCCAAAAGCAAACAAATTAGCACTAAAGCGACATTGAGGCAAAGTTTGATCACTTCACATCTACAGCGCAACAAACCAAACAGGATGAAAAAGTACTAAATATTAATAAAGTAATCGGGCCGGGTCGGGTTCTGGTTCAGAACTCAAAGTCGGCCTCCGTCATGTCGATGGCCCAGGCGAACTTCTCCCGCTGGGTTTTATTGTAGATCTTTTCTATGGGTACGTCCATGTTCTTACACCTGACCCACAGAAAACACAAAACGTTTCACTAACACAAAATGTCCACAGAAATAAACTGTTTCTGAGCAAAGGAAGGCTAAGTGGCTTTATTTTCAACCTGCGGTTTGTTACGACCCGTTGGTCCAGAACCAAACCGGGTTTGATTAAAAAGTGTCGTTTCTCCATCAGAAATCTGAACGGATTATCTTTGACTACAGAATCGTTACAGCAGTTTATGGTCAGCTTTATTCCATCCAGAAATGTTTTAGTGTCGATGCTTTAATAGATTTTGCTGCTTTAATCTCCTGCAGGAACAGAAACATCTGGGGATTTGATTAAACTGATGCAGATGTTTCTGACAGACTGAAGAAGTTTCTGGACTTGATTTAAAATTACTTTTCTACAAAATAAATCCTTTGTTTCAGTAAAATACTGAAATATTTGATAGTTGAGTAAAAAATAAAATAAAATCGTGTTTTTGGCACCACTGACCCAGAGGACACATTTATGGAGAATTTTTTATTTTCTGAATGAGTCGACATTTCACTGAAGAAAAGTTATGGAATTTTTGTGTTTCAAAATCAAACTGCCTAAAAATGGAATTTTCTAATTTTTTTAAATACTTAGAAGCTGATAAATAACAAAAGGCAGAACCCTGAACTGAACCGGTAGGTTTAACACTGAAAGCTTCAGCAGAACCAGAACCGGGTCGGGTTTTGCTCACCAGGCCACGCTGATCCGCGGGTCCAGGTAGTTGAGCTTGGAGGTTCCGAGGGCGATCTGCTTGTTCTCCTCTCTGTCTGTCGCCTGGAGCTCCATCTTCAGCAGCTGGTCCTCGCAGCGCTTCACCGCCGCCGCCTTCCTGTCCACCATGCTAACGCCAAACAGGACAAACCTCACACACCGCTAACGCCGTTAGCAGCCTTAGCGGTTAACGGTCTGCCAGACCGCTAAGGCCGTTATCAGTCTGGCAGTGCCACTCACACTGATGCCAAACAGGAACAAGCCATTATTGCTAATGCTAATGCTGTTAGCGGTCTGTCAGTGTTGGACTAACCGACTCTAAAACCACTAAAACAAGTTTTTCTGCATCCTGAGGAGAAAATGTTTTAAACATCTGGATGTTTCTGAGCTCATTGATGCTGATAAAGTGTAAAACAGTCCAATAATAGTTCAAATATCAATAATATTAATGTTTCCACCTCTGCAGCTTGCTGTCCGGGCTGCCTTTGGTTTTCATTTCCTTCTTGGACAGTTTCAGTTCCGTCTTTGCCAGAGCCAGCTGCTCCTTTCTAGCAACAATCTGGGGAGGGGCGACAGGAACGACATCACCACAGAGAATAACAGGCTCTCTAAAAACCATGGAGATTAGCAGAAGATTAGCTGATCCATTTAATTGGCACTTTAATGGTTCCCATTTTATTAGTTGGAACAGATTTTATGATTTTTTTTTTCTCCAATGTAAAAATAATACAGTAAAAATGCAGTAAGTTTAGTTTTTATAAGTTTCTATAAAATACAGTCACATGGATGTCACCATGTTGATTACACTGATGCATTCTGGGTAGATGATGCAAATCAAAAACAAGGTGCAGGTCGGAGACATCCAGTCCAACATGTTCTAGTTGAGGATTCCTCTAAAGTCATCTGAGCGGCGCTGACCGTCTGGACCGACCCGTTTTTCCCCAGAGCGATGCTCTCTCTAACCAATCAGGTCGCAGCATTAATCATGGACGCCGTCAGAGCGACTCTGATTGGCCAGGCTCAGCTGGAGCTCACCTTGGAGTGCAGGTTGGCCATGGACTGTTCGAAGGTTTTTGGCGGCGCCCTCTGGTGGTTGCAGAGAATAGCGACGGCTCTGTTGGCTCTGTTGTAGGACAGCAGCTTCTCCACCACGTTGTCAGACTCTGCAGGAGGAACAAGATTTAAAATCAGCTTCAGGATGAAACTTTTATAAAAATGTTTTACATGCAATTCAAACCGTCTCCAAGTTGTGACAGTTTACAAAACACAATCTGAACAGATCGGCCTCTCTCAAGAAATGAACTAAAAAAAAAAACAATCAGAACCAGGAGGAGCTTAGCGCTGTCAATCATCCTCATGTACTCGCTGCTAAATGTGCTAAGGGTGGAGAAACAACTTACCGTCCAGGGAAACCGTTTATCTGCCGTCATCATCACTGGCTATGCTAACTATGCTTAGCAGGGGGTGAAGGAACGGGATGGAGCAGCGCCACACAGAGGGGTGACTGACAGCGCTAAGACCCGCCTCCAGGCTCTGATTGGTTGTTTCTACTTAACACTGAGAGAAGAAACAACCAATCAGATTTAGTTTTTTCTGATTATTTGTCTCAAACTGGCCTGACAGTGAGGATGAGACAGATGTGTAAAAATATTTTCATCAACCTGCAGATTTAAGCCTGATGCAGCTGCTTCACCTCTCACTAACACATGGAAGCAGTTCTGAATATTTATCTTTATAGAGTTGAACATCTATAAATGTTCCCCTCCCTGGCGTCAGTGAGAGTATCGGCTCCAGAAATGAGACGCTGGTGATGGAGCCGGGTCGAAGTTCTGGCAGCTGAGATAATCTGCTGCTGGCTGATGCTCAGATATCTGGGAGAAGCTAAAATTAGCGGTCTCAGGTGTGGCGGTCTGAGCGGCGGCGGCCGGTCAGACGGAGCTGCTTACTGCTGGTGAGCTGCTGCAGCTGCTCCTGCAGGGTGATGGAGGCGTTGTACGTCCTGAACACCTTCGCTGTCAGGCCCGGCATCAGACAGCTCAGGTGTTTGTTCAGGAGGGTCGTCTGGGAGGAGCAAAAGGGCAGCAGGTCAAACACACACACACAGCCGTCTGGAAACCATTACACTCTCAGCCACCAGGTGGCAGTGTGGTCACATGCTGCTGGAGGGAAACAAACCAGATTCAGAAAACTTTGATCTAAAGGTTTTAGATCAGTGATGCTGGAAATTTTCCATGTTAGTTTTTAGTTTAAGTAACCAAAAGAAATCAAGAATGAATGAAAAGGAGCAGAAAGTACAAAGAGAATAAGAGCCGTTTGACTCCAAATTAAAACATAATAATTCCTTTACCTGATTTAAACACAGCAAATGTTTTGGGTCATTTAACTTTTATGTTATTTAGATAAGATTTGATGACAAATGTTCATCAAGGAGACTAATAAATGAGTGAAGAACAGGAAGTGGAGCCACAAAAAGTACATATTGTAACTAAAATGAGCTCAATAATCGATTCATTTTTTGAAGAACAATTTTGGTTTTGTTTTATAGTTTCAGTAATTTGTGGTTTTTATTTCCTTTTTATTTTTCTGTGTTTTAATTTGGATGAATAAATTAAATTTCATTCATCTTTCACAGGGTTAACTTGCATTATTACACCATCATGTTGGTTAGAAATGGTCTAAACAACATTATTATTTATCTCAACTATTTCTGGGACAATTTATCATCCAGCAACATTTATTGTGACAGGCCTAACGACATTTAACCTCTGACCCTTCCACTCGCCTGTAGCTGGACCAGCCACCAGTCCAGTCTGCAGCACCCTGTGGCAGGTTGTGTGGAAATTTGTCTCCCCAGTTTGATTCCTGTAAAATTTCCCCCAGTTTCATTTTATCTGCCAGGGTCCATCCGCTGCTTCTTTGGAAACGCTTTCAGTCTCTCTCTCGCTCTAATATTCTCTCGCTCTAATATTCTCTCGCTCTAATATTCTCTCGCTCTAATATTCTCTCGCTCTAATATTCTCTCGCTCTAATATTCTCGCTCTTCTCCTCCCGTTCCTTCTCTTAAGCCCTTTCATCTCTGCACACCAACAGCTCTTCCTCATTCAATCTCATCTCCTGCACCTGGCAATTTACTCCCTGCTTTTTGCTTTACCGCAGTTTTTTATCCATAGAAGAGATAGAAAAATGTAATTCTATTTTGCTTTCCCCATTTTTTCCCCATTTTCTCTTTACACAGCTCAGGACTTTCTGATGCGTTTTACACGGCGCCATCAGACCCAAAGTTCAAATTGTTCTCATCACAAAACCTGCAATTATTCCCAGCAGCGGATTCCTCACCAGGTCCCTGGTTCCATCCGGTGTAGCAGCTGGTAGCTGTTAGCATTTAGCAGCCGTTAGCATGTAGCAGCCGGTTTAATGAACGTTTAGCAGCCGTTAGCATTTAGCAGCCGTTTTTATTAACGTTTAGCAGCCGTTAGCATTTAGCAGCCGTTTTTATTAACGTTTAGCAGCCGTTAGCATTTAGCAGCCATTAGCGTATAGCAGCCAGTTTAATTAACGTTTAGCAGCTGTTAGCATTTAGCAGCTGTTAAGAGTTTAGCAGCCATTAGAGTGTAGTAGTCAGTTTAATTATCGTTTATCAGCCATTAGCATTTAGCAGCCGTTAGCATTTAGCAGCTGTTAGCGTGTAGTAGCCGGTTAATTAACGTTTAGCAGCTGTTAGCATTTAGCAGCTGTTAAGAGTTTAGCAGCCATTAGCGTGTAGCAGCCGGATTAATTAACGTTTAGCAGCCGTTAGCATTTAGCAGCCATTAGCGTGTAGCAGCCGGATTAATTAACGTTTAGCAGCCGTTAGCGTATAGCAGCCAGTTTAATTAACGTTTAGCAGCTGTTAGCATTTAGCAGCTGTTAAGAGTTTAGCAGCCATTAGAGTGTAGTAGTCAGTTTAATTATCGTTTATCAGCCATTAGCATTTAGCAGCCGTTAGCATTTAGCAGCTGTTAGCGTGTAGTAGCCGGTTAATTAATGTTTAGCAGCCCTTAACATTTAGCAGCGGTCCTGAAAGTGACAGCTGGACCGACACGGAGCGAGGAAGCCGGAAGCAGAAACTCACATTTAGACGGTCGAAGAGTTCGTCTCCAGGATCCTTGCTCTCCATGAAAAGCTTAATATTCTTGAAAACCTGGAAACATTAAAAAAATGAGTCTGAACCATTAATTCAGCTTTGACTAGAGAAGCTATGGGAAAAACTGAAAACATGTATGAAGTTAAAGTTTCTTATATCTTGTGAAAATGAAAAGCAAATAACTGAATGATTGAAAAAAACACAGGAAAAAACCCCCCAAAAAGAAATAAAGTTGTTGCTGAAGCCTTGAATAAAAGTTAAACTCATCCAAAGATTCACCAGTGAAACATGAAGAGCTCAGGTCAGAAAAATTACAAAAATAAAACGACTCCAATTATTGCAAATATCTTGTGAGAAGGTACAGAAAACGTCGGGTCTTTGTTTGGCTCCGTTACCTGATGAGCCACAGTTCATTGTTGAACTGCTAATGAGGGCCGTCCCTCTGGCTCTTAAAGACGCAGCGCCGATCAATAAGTATTCAGCTGGTACATTCTCAGAGATTCAGTGCAATCAGTTATTGACGGATCATTATTCATCCTATTGTTACTCACTTTCACTCAGCCTGATCCATAAATTACTCCAGACGCATCACTTCTGCTGCATCCCGCAGGATTTTATCATTTTACCGCGTCGCCCGTCCATTTTAGGACATTTGGATGTTAAATGCATTTTGTGGTGAAGTTTGTCTGTTTAAGGAAGTTTCCCTCTTGATGGTCCGGTCGACCCGGTTCTACTGGAACCAGAACTCCATCATCTGCTCCACCTCCAGCTGCTGTGCTTCTTTTTCTCTTCCCTGAGTCAAGTGGTTTTAATGTTTTGCCTGGTTGCTGCATTAATTTAAAGGTTTTAAAGCTAAATAAGTGAGAAATTGAAATTCCATCATTTGATTCTTGTTCCATTTTATTCCAAGTGACATTTAGCAGCAATCACACTGATTTGCCAGGGAGTTGACGATGCTAAAATATGCAGAGACTAATTAATTCTAGCTAATGTGATGCTTTGGAATGCACTCATTTGAATAATTATATGTTCTGCCAAAAAACAAAACACTTTGGCTGTCAGGTGTTAACATTTCCTTCCCGATCTCTGGAACAGAAGATAGCGCGGGTTGACACCGGAGGAGAGGTTACACATTTATGCAACATGCAGACGCACACAGACCACTGCTGCTTCAAGGTTCCAATAGAAAAGTTACACAAATGCTTCTTTATTTTCTCCGTTGGAGCTCAAAAAACACGACTCTCAGTAAAACTGTCTTGAGTTCATCAAAGACAAATAAAACTAAAAAAGACCTAAGAACTCTATTGACAGACAAAAATGCCAATTAACTAGAAATTGAGTTTTTTATTTAATTTGCTGCATACCTGCATCTGTTTTAACAAGTAAAGAATCTAAAAGCCATTAAATCTGGATGCCTCCATGTCATTTCAGTTCAGTGAAAAAGTGAACTGAAAGAGTTTCTTCTTCCTTCCTGGATAAAAACAGTAGAAATGCAGCAAAGAGCTGAAAGCTGCTGCAGCTGGAAACGTCTGGAGAGAAACCCTGAAACATTCATCTGGAGAGTTAATCTTTACTCAATAATAATTAGGGATGTAAATAATGATTGCAGCAGCAGCAGCAGCAGCACAGCAGCAGCAGCAGCAACAGCAGCAGCAGCAACAGCAGCAGCAGCAGCAGCAGCAGCAGCAGCAGCAGCAGCAGCAGCAGCAGCAGCAGCAGCAGCACAGCAGCAGCAACAGCAGCAGCAGCAGCAACAGCAGCAGCAGCAGCAACAGCAGCAGCAGCAACAGCAGCAGCAGCAACAGCAGCAGCAGCAGCAACAGCAGCAGCAGCAGCAGCAGCAACAGCAGCAACAGCAGCATCAGCAGCAGCAACAGCAGCAGCAACAGCAGCAGCACAGCAGCACAGCAGCACAGCAGCAGCAGGCAGCAGCAGCAACAGCATCAGCAGCAACAGCAGCACAGCAGCAGCAACAGCAACAGCAGCAACAGCAGCAGCACAGCACAGCAGCAGCAGCAACAGCATCAGCAGCAAGCAGCATCAGCAGCAGCAACAGCAGCAGCAGCAACAGCAGCAGCAGCAACAGCAGCAGCAGCAGCAACAGCAGCAGCAGCAACATCAGCAGCAACAGCAACAGCAGCAGCAGCAGCATCAGCAGCAGCAGCATCAGCAGCATCAGCAGCAGCAACAGCAGCAGCAGCAACAGCAGCAGCAGCATCAGCAGCATCAGCAGCAGCAGCATCATCAGCAGCAACAGCAGCAGCAACAGCATCAGCAGCAGCAACAGCATCAGCAGCAGCAGCATCAGCAGCAAGCAGCATCAGCAGCAGCAGCAGCATCAGCAGCAGCAACAGCAGCAGCAGCATCAGCAGCAGCAACAGCATCATCAGCAGCAACAGCATCATCAGCAGCAACAGCATCAGCAGCAGCAACAGCAACAGCAGCAGCAGCATCAGCAGCAGAAGCAGCAGCATCAGCAGCAGCAGCAGCATCAGCTGCAGCAGCAGCAGCAACAGCAGCAGCAGCAGCAGCAGCAGCAGCAGCAACACAGCATTCCTTCAGTGAACATCTGATTATTGGCCAAAGATGCTTAAAGGATTTTATTTTACAGAATCTGAAGCAGGTGAAGCTAAAATCTGTAGTTTAGGCTTCATTACAGCTCTGACTGTTTGTTCTTTCAAACTGCTTTCAGAGTTAATAACTAATCAATTACTAAATTAGCTGATTGGTTGAATGATTTATTAATCATGATCAGTCTGATTAACCCTTTCAGTTGTAATAGTAATAAGAAAAAACATTTTAAAATCATTTCTGCTTTTTGATTCTTATCAGAACCAGTAACTGAGTTCAGCTGAAGCTAAATATGTGAAATCCAGTTTAATTAGCAGAATCTGTAATTAATTGATCACATTGTAATGAAAAGCCAGTCGGATCATTTCTTGAAGCAGGTGTCGCCCCCAGTGGGCCGTCGCTGTGCGTCAGATATACGGTTGTACCAGAAATGAGCGATTACAAAGGTTCCGGTCAGAAACTTTATATGTAAAAAAAATTGGATTCATTGCATAAAAATACTTTAACGTTTTAAAATCTGTGAAATTAATTTATGAGAATGAAAGCCTAAAAGTCTTGATCTAAAACACCCAAACTGAAACTGATGGACATAAACCTGCATCATGTTTTGTTCTGTACCTTTTTGATGACCGGCACCTTGTTGTAATAGCGGATGGAGTCTTTCCCCAGGAAGTCGAACTCCACCACGCACTCGCTGCCGTCCAGCTCGTCGTGGAGCGTGATGTGCTCGACGCGCAGCGAGCAGCAGCCGACCGTGTCCGCCGTCTCGCCCTCCTCCTTCTCGTTTCCCGCTCTCAGGGCGAGCTGCAGCACGGAAACACGTCCGTCAGCTCAGACGCATCTAACCGAACCACGGCGCACAGCAGAGCCCGGCTGGCGACCCAAACACCTTGTCTATGAAGTACAGGGCCACGGCTCTCTGCCTCGCCACCATCTGCTTGGACTTGAGGTCGCGGAGGTAACCGTCCCGGATGCTGTCCACGCACGACTTGAGCTTCCGAGCAACCTCGTATTTCTCCCAGTCCTTCTCTCCCTGCAGGTCAGATTGGAAAGAGAGCAAGGAGACAGACTGAGGATAATAAACCGCCAACAGAATGATCACAAAGTAAATCATGATATGATTTACTCTGAGGAAATCATGTCATGAATGCAGATCGAAACTAAAACTAGAAGGAAGCAGTTTTCCTTTGGATCAATCGGGGAACAAATTTATTCACTCGATCTGGATGATCTACACATAAAACCTGGTAAAATCCTGAGCTGCATTTTAAAGGGGCACAAAGCAGGGCATCTCTGGGAAGCAGTCGGATAATTCACAAAGTCAGCCCTCTTTACTCCGACACCACTAAATACAATTCAATAAAACCGGTCCATTAAAGCCGCGTCTAATTTAAATCTCAGCAACAGAACAAATAAAGTTCAGCTTCGGGTTTTGTTACAACATCAGAGAACAAAGTGGAGACTCTGGAGGAGCTGCAGAGACACATGACTCAGGTGACAGAATCCCTTAGAAGGATGGCTGTTAGCGTAGCTGTGAACTCTAATCTGACCTTTACGGCAGGAAGGACTTTTTTGTTTTTGTTTTTCATTTTTTTCCTCAGAGTTTTTGCGGCACTAGTGACTCGCATTTTTTGACAGTAGACTGACAGGAAGAAGGGCGAGGACAGGGGAAAGACATGAGGCAAAGGTCGCCGGGCCCGGGACTCAAACCCACGACGTCCATGTTGAGAACTGAGCCTCCAAACGTGGGGCGTGCTAACCCGCTGCGCCACCACAGCACGCCCTGGCAGGAAGGAAGTTATTGATAAACCAGGAAGCCTTCACAGCGAACAGGCTGGAGGGATGTTTAAACCTAGACCTGCAGGTGAAACACCAACTACAGTCACCGCAGACCGCCTCCACCGCAGACCGCCTCCACCGCAGACCGCCTCCACAGCAGACCGCTTCCACCGCAGACCGCCTTCACAGCAGACCGCCTCCACAGCAGACCGCCTCCACAGCAGCCGCCTTCACAGCAGACCGCCTTCACAGCAGACCGCCTCCACAACAGACCGCCTTTACAGCAGACCGCCTCCACCGCAGACCGCCTCCACAACAGACCACCTCCACAACAGGCCGCCTTCACAGCAGACCGCCTCCACCGCAGACCGCCTCCACCAGCAGACCGCCTTCCACAACAGCCGCCTCATCACAGCCGCTCCACGCAACCGCCTACAACAGACCGCCTCCACAGCAGACCGCCTCCACAACAGACCACCTCCACAACAGACCGCCTTCACAGCAGACCGCCTCCACCGCAGACCGCCTCCACCGCAGACCGCCTTCACCACCGTCCCCGCAGACCGCCTCCACCGCAAACCGCCTCCACAACAGACCGCCTTCACAGCAGACCGCCTCCACCTCAGACCGCCTCCACCGCAACCGCCTACACAGACCGCATCCACCGCAGACCGCCTCCACCTCAGACCGCCTCCACCGCAGACCGCCTTAACAACAGACCGCATCCACCGCAGACCGCCTCCACAACAGACCGCCTTCACAGCAGACCGCCTCCACAACAGACCGCCTCCACCGCAGACCGCCTTAACAACAGACCGCCTCCACAACAGACCGCCTCCACCGCAGACCGCCTCCACCGCAGACCGCAGACCACCTCCACCGCAGACCGCCTCCACCGCAGACTTCAGTCTGGATACCTTCAGTTTGGAGTTGGCGTTGAGCATAATGTACTTGATGGATCCCTGGACGTTCTCGGTCCAGCTGGCCAGCCACGTCACGGTGTTGTCGTGCCGTACTTCCTTCCAGCGGTGACTAGCAGGGGGCGCAGGTGGCTTGGCCTCTCTGCAGAAACAGAAACAGGAGTCAGTGCTGCTTCCTCTCAGGGGGAACAGGAGAGAAGCTGCCGGGCTTCTGGGCAATTAGGGGAAATAAATATTCATCCACGCCAGTTTAAGGGAAATAAAGACCCAAATGTTCCACTAAAATAACTCTTTCATGTTTTCTAGGGATGAAACAATTAGTTCAAATAACGGTGATTAATCTGGCTGTTACATGTAGCATTAATATTACACACATTCTTACATGAGTGTAAAATAACCGAGTTTTCCTGCTGTTGATGAGAGGAGCGGCCATACTGACACACAAACTCGGCCTGACAAGTCATCACTAGAAGAAGATTGAATTGCTCCCAGTTTCCCAGAGGAAGTCTGCCTTTTTCAACCGGGATTCAGTATTTCTGATTAGAACTGAAACTGGAAATGAGAGGAACCTCAGTTTCCAGTATTCACTCCCTGGAAACCTCAGGGAGTGAATACTTTCCAGATCAAACCTTTTTCCTGACCATCCTGGATTTTTAAGTTTGCAGGACTCACCTGACAACATCTCCCACTCACTTGCTACAGTTGATGATGATATCTTCTGGTTGGATCCGTTTCTTCAGCATTCCCTGCTTGGGATGCTCTCCTCTCCCTCGGAACAGACCCGGAGGCTCCAACTTAAAATTCCCGATGCGTTCTTTGTGGTTATCCAGCAGGCAGTAGCCATATTCATCCACGATCTTCTGATTGGCATCTTTCTGAGCCTAAGGCAGATGCACAGTACAGACGGAGCGTTGCTTACAGGTGGAAAACCGACGGCGGCGTTCCCAGAGGAGATCAGCGGAGGGAGCAGGCGGAGCGTTACCTGCTTCTCCTCTTTGCTCAGAGCCTTCCTGGCTTCCACCTTGTCTTTATGGAAGGCGTGGAGTTCTCTGAAGTCGCACTTCTCCAGATCTGTGATCACTAACCGCTCCTGATGGGTCATCTCCTAACAGACGACAAACCAGTTAACATGAAACTGGGATTTCTCACCTGAACTGGACTCAGACTGATGAAACTCTTAACACATAAAATTATTCTGTAACTGACGACAGTGATGCATGAAGTGCTGCTGAGCTGCATGGGAAAGTATTCAGCTGCTCCAGCTTCATACATGACGCTGGTTCTGAATGGACCTGCAGTTCCGACCCAGAGGTTCTGTCCACGTTCTGCCTGCAGTCCCATTATGTTTCTGTTTAAACAGTCAGGTTAGAGCTGCGGATTATAAACATGTTTGCTACATTTTATGCACCACATCATCCTCAGATGATCAGATTTCACCTCCTCAGTCCTTCCTGTTTCCAGCTCCTTTCAGGATGAGCCGTTTTAGGGTCTCTGTCACTTTTATGCAAATAAGCTGCAGCTGGCCACACCCCCAACTTGCATCCTGTACCCGTAAAAATAACAGCATGCGGTTCTACAACAGTACATCTTTGACCCTGAGTCAGACCCAGAAGCAGAAGAAGAGGATCCTCCCGAACATCCAGGATGCAGCAGCGCCACTTGGGTTGCTAGGTAACAAGGTAGGACACCAAAAACATGAACTTATTGCCAGAAAACCTCTGGATGGCGTTTTTAGTGCCGAGACCGTTTCTAGAAGAGACACATATGGAAGCACAAAAACCTACAAAAAGTGAATTTTTAAAATCAAAGATCCTGCTTAAAGGTTTGGTGCTGAGACCAGAACTCTGGCGACCCACTGGGACAAGCGTGGATGATGATGATGGATGGGCTTGGTGCTGAATCAGCTGAACGTCTTTACATTCAACCAGCATCTCAGCAACAGGCTTCACTCTCATTATTAAAGCTGCTGCAGGTCAACAAGACAAGCCGTGAAGCTCAGCTCATCGCTAACGATCAATAAACCCGTCCAGTCACCAAACCTGAACCGATCAGATATCAATAAAACACACAGCATCCATCTGTCGCTGTCAGTCAGTCAGGCTGCCTGGCAGCCGGCGGTGGGCGGGCTCTTGGGGCAGCGGAGCGTGGACGGCTTTTCTGGCTATAATAAAACATCATAATTGGATTTGTTCATACGCAGGGAAGCCAGTTGTCTGGATTAGCATATCAATGCTTTCACATAAATCGTATTTTCAAGAGCACTAAGCGCCGCAAAATTAATTCTGCATGATGTGCTTTGAGGCTCGGTTTCCTCTACAGAGAGGACACACACACACACACACACTCTGGTCTTACCTTCCTCCAATCTCTAAAGAAGTTCTCACGAAACACCTTCTTGGTTGTGTATTCGTGGTCCAACATCTGGGCAAAGAACAGCGCCACCTCCTCTGCTGCCAGGCTCAGCTTCATCTTCTCACCTGCACACAAACACAGACCTCACCTGGACGCCTCACCTGGCGGCCGTCCAGCTGCAGAGCGCCGGGACGGCTCCGTCACATCCAGCAGCTTTCAGAAACTTTTTACAGATTCTGAACCCAACCTGAGGAGTTCTAGGATTTATAGACAAAAAATGTTTTTCTTTTTTTATTATTTTAAATAAAAAATTATTATATTTTTATAATTTTAGCTAAAGTCCTTTTCTGAGTATGCTGTTTCAGCAAATGGCCTTATTTGAGTTTATACATTTAATAATAGATTAATGTGATTAATCGTTTCCTGAGAGGAGGCATTAAGTCACTGATTCTGGTGGTTCTGGAGCAAGAAGCAGGCAGCTGATGATCAGAACCGGTGAATTCACCAGGGACTGGTTTTCCTGGCAGAATAAAACCGAACTGACCGTTGTAGACGAAGTTAACATCGTCAGGAAGAGGCTGGTACTCCGGAGGGAAGTACGGTCCGTTGTGCTCCAAGGACTTCCATTTCACTCCGTCTTCGTACCGCTCCTCCTCCCACCTGACAGGAAGCAGCGAGATGAGAGCGGGCGGAGACGAGCGACAGCAGGACGAAGTTTCCTACCATCTCCAGCGGCTCTGCTCCTCCTCTTCCTTCTTCTTCATCTTCAGTATTTTGGCTTCTTCGATATCCTCCTTTGACCTCTTGGGTTTTTTGGTGAGCGGCTCCTCTCCTTCCTCTTTCTTGACCGTCTGGCAGAGACAAACGTTTCAGATGTGGATTGAAGCCGTCCCGCTGTGACCAGAACGTCCAGACAGGCGGCTCAGCGTTCAGCCGGTCCAGAAGGAGGAAGACGCCAGCTAAGATGAAGGTTTACCTTTCTGGGTTTCTTCTTGGATTCTTTTTTCTGTGCTTCTTCTTCATCACTGAGGGACTTGATTCCTCTCTCTGAGCTGCAGGAATGTGAGAGGACACAGTCAGAGTAATAAAAAGCTTCAGTTTGATGAGAATCAGCCGGACATACACAGACGCAGCTTCAGCTGCTTCCTCTATCGGCTCGTCTTTCACACGTTTCCTTTTCAAGCCTTTCTTCTTCTTCTTCTTCTTCTTCTCAGTAAAGTCGTCCTGCTGCTCGAGTTTCACTAAATCACTGATCACACAGAGAAACAGCAGAATTTACTCCACAAACAACCTAAATCCTGTTTTACCTTTGAGTTAAAAATAAACCATTATTAATGTTTTAGCCTCTGGTTTTACACAACAACCTGCAGTCATGTTTTAAGACAGCTTTCAGTTTTATCAAATTTTAATACATTTGATATTTTATAATATATTACATGTCTGCTTTAGTTTACACTTTAGTGTAAAGTAAATGTCAGAAAACAGAAACAATAAGAATACAATCATTTACTTCACACTCCGATAGATAACCATCATGACAGCAGGCACAGTAATTATTATATAATTATAACTTTTAAAGAGAAAAAAACAATAATCACATGATGGAAGCTTGTAAATTTCCCAGCTAAGAAAAACATAATTAAACTCAGCAGTTTTAATTTAGTTCATTAAGATCAGAGAGCGACTCATGATGACAAGAGACGTCATGGAAATATGTCCAGAGCATCATGAATCATACAATAAAGAGGAAAAACAGTGAAATGTTGGATTTAATTATCAAAATGGTTCCTGACCGTCAAGTACCAGCCAAAACAGAAGAGGAAAAACAGCAGGAAGAAGAAAACAAATAAAACAACCCTGGGCTGAATCTGTTTGGAATCTGTTCAGAACCACAGGAGTAAAACTGTGAGGCGGATCTGATGCAGCGTCCTGCTCAGGATCCAACTGCATGAACTCATTTATTACCTCCTGACGTATTCGTCCTCTGCACTGGCTTACGTTTATTCCTGAGAGATTCACTCATTATAAAGAAGAAAAAAAGTCTCTGTCTGCCGTCACTAAGTGTCAAAACCTCGTTGGGAGTCAGAAAGAGAGGAGGGAAAAGACGATGCATCAGGATCCCCACCTGGAGCTGCTGACCGGCTCCAGGATTTCCCTGACCTGTGAGGAAGATGAAGCATTAAAGCTCAGCAGATGAAAACGATTCGACATGAAAACTCCTCCATGCAGGCGCTTCAGCTGGCCGACAGAAAGGAGGGTTTACCTTCTTAGGAGACCCGTCTTTGTTCTTCTCTTTGGACTTTGTTGACCTTGAATTATGTAACAGAAAGTTGAGATAAAAGAAGAAAGTCAGAAAAGACAAATACAGTTTCTTTTAAACAATGTTTAGGGTGATAGAGCCTCAAAGGCAAAAACAATCAGAAGTTTTATTCAAACTTTTATGTTGTTTATTCAGATCAGATCCAAACCAGACCTGGGGATTCTGACCGCTTCCCGGCCCAGGCTGGACCTCAGTGTGTCCTGGTCAAAACTACAAATCAAACATGTGTGATCATCCAAATATGCTACTTTTATTTTGAAGGAGAACTTCCTCTACTTAACCTTCCAGTTCTGAGCACAGCCATCTCCATCTCTCACTGCAGCTGCAGTTTGTTGAAAACAAGCAGCTCTGGAAACATTTAAGCCACCTGGAAAATGCAGATGTTCTCTGGTTTGAGTTTAGTTTGAACATTGTGAGCAGAGCGCTGCTGGGTGACGGCTGCGTTCTTCTTCTGCAGGTCACTTTGAGGTCGTAAACCGTTCACACTGAAGTCCGACTGCAGTTGCATTTAATGAGCAGCATGAACCCCAAAATAATCATAATTCACGAAAAAAGGCAAAAGAAATTGCAATAGATGTGCTGACGTAGCCTCAGCTACCTGGCTCTGATGCTAACCTGCTGGGTTTGGACCTTGTCAGTGACGGTCAGAACATGATGATTCTCCGAATCAGTCTGCGGTTCAGTTCTGGTGCGTTTTACCCTCTAGTCTGATCCAGACCAGCCAAGGAGCTTCAGGTCGATTTATTTTGGTTTTCTGCTGCATAAATCAAAGGATTTTGAGCTGTAAATAAAAAGTTGAAAATAGTTTTTAGTCGACGCCTGACTGCTGTCTCTATTTTAGTCAGGCGGTTTTGGGAAATGTGGCCCCGTTAACTAGCAGGGTCTCAGCGGATTAACACGGTTTCCACGCAAGACGACGTGACAGGAGCTGCACACACTCCCAGCTGGATTCATTATTCTTATTCTGTGGTTTTTTTTAAAGCTAAGCTGAGACAGAACCAGGATCAGAGAGGCGTGAAACAACATGAAGCAAGCCGTCAGCAGCCTGCTACTCCCGGGGCCAGCCGTGCTTACAGGTGTCTGTTCATCCCTTCACTCTCATCAATTACACCAGCCAATGACGGATCGCGCCGGTCTCATTTGTCTGCTCACATATGCATGCTAATAAACGCATCTGATATCAAAGTAAATTAATTTATTCATATGAAGATGGAGCATTTACTGTACGATGTGTAATGAATGCCACCGGCCCTCCTGACACATTCTCTCTCTTACACTTTGTGTCTTTCATTTAGTCTCTCACACAGTCATATAAATGATCTTATTTATCAGCGGTTGAAGTACCGAGCTGCCAGAGTTAATTTGTCTCTCCATCTGAGCGACATGAAAGGTTGAGCTGAGCGTCGATGTGAGCCGGGTGAAGCTGCAGATGTTGGATGAGCTCACTGGTCTGATAATGGTCCCAGTCTCTAATGGTGGACTGATGATTCAACACAGGCAAGGCGTCCTTCACATTGCTACCAGCAGCCGTTTCCATCCAATTAATTGTTATGCAAATCTTAATCAAACTTTTAAAATGTCACAAAAAAGAAAATCTGAATTTGGTCTGCTGGTTTGGAGCGAATCCCCCAAGACACGCAGAACGTAATTTTATCAAGTGTTGTGTTGACGCTGCGGGTGGCTGTAATAAACAGGAAGTAGAGCCTGGAAGCCAGCATGAACTCATCTCAGAAACAGGAGTCTCCTCCCAGCTGGAAGTTTTCAGAGTTTGGTGTTTCTGGTAAGGCAGGGAGAGTTTCCAACATCAGATCTTACTCAGCAAATGTTTCCATCGACTGCTGGCATATTTTAGCTTTTTTTTTTGGAAAACCCTAAAACAACCTGAAGTGAGCGTAAAAACCTTTCAGCTAAATTAAGGAAATGATTTTGCATGACAGAGACATGGACCGAGCAGTACCGCTGGAACTAACATCAACATTCAACTGCAGTAGCCACTGCTCAACCCAAAGAGGGCAGCACTGAGAAGGTTTTAGGATAACTATTGCAGAAATTTACACAAAAATGTCACTATTTGCACAGAAACATAAAGACAGAACACTTAAGGATCATTTTAGACATTTTATCTGCAAAAAAGGTTCACTTGTGGTTTAGTTTCTAAAACCTCAAATCAAAAGGTAATAAAAAGTTTATTTTTTAACAGATAAATCTAAAGTAATTTAAATATATATATAAAAAACATTTTTGTCACCAATTTCAGAAAGAGAAAAACAATCAGAAATATTTCCAGCCTCTGTTTCTTAAAGTTTTGATGATTATGAATTAGAAATAATTGCTAAAAAATCCAATTCACCGTCTTAATGACAGAATGCAGAGGTTCTTCCGGGTCAGTCAGGGTCAGAAGGTCAATCATGAGGAAGACAGCTAACTGGACATCTGTCAATGAAATATGATATTTAACTGTTTCTACTCTTATGTACGAGATTAACCTGTATTGTCACATTTTGACTGAATCAAAGAACAATTCAATATTTATGAAGAAATACGAATAACGATTTTAGAGGCTGTGGAAGTTTTGTTGTGTATAATCTGTTTTCTTCTAGAGCTTTTGGCATTTTTTACGAAGCTCTGGGCAAAAATTACGTCAGAATTTCGGATTTTAAAATGCTGCAACTCTTAATTATTGCCCTAAATAAACCACGAGGGGTAACAGTTTGGGTTAGATAATTGTGAACTCTTTGTGCAGGTAAACACACCTTTTCTTCATCAGATCTCCACCGGAACCGGCATTTTCAGGGTCACTCAGCCGTTTCCGCTTCGAGCCTTTCTGCCTCAACCTGGCGTCTCCTTTAGCGTCACTTTCTCTTCCCATTTTAGTGTCTGACACAGAGCATTACAGGTTAGCTTTGGTACCGAAATATATACAGGAATGTTTAAACACAAGCCCAAAATAAGCAGATTAAGAATCCATGTTAGCTCAATTTGACAATTAGCTTCCAGGATGTAGCCACTTAAAACAAACTAATTAACTACATAAACAGATGACCACAAATTTATTTTACTGCCAACCGGAAATAAATTCACAGCGTTAACTCACTCACCGTTTGGAAGACTGACAAAAAATTGAGTGATATCGTCTATTTTCCGCGTAAAACACGAACTTCAAATCAGCGTTTCCTCTGACGGTTAACCACGTAGGCGGCAGTCCCAGCTGGACTCTGATTGGCCCGTTTGAGTGGCGGTCAACTGCTATACCTGCATGTGAGCACTGGGGGAGCTAGAGGGCTCAAGTTGAGAACCGGAAAGGGCGGGACGGACCGCTGTCAGTCTCATTCCTTATTTGGAAAGGGGACCATTGCACTGTGGAAATGAAGTGGCGCTATTTCCTATGTTATCCGCGGTCTCCCGTTGTTATTTTCTTTTTAAATATGTAATAACTATTTATCTTTAGGAATATTTCCACTGTCGGCATGTATTTAAACGTCTCTCTTTTATTTATTTCAGCGCAGCTCACAGTTTTTAACGAATTCCACAGCTTTCGAGAACATGTACATTTCTGCTGAAGACTTGAAATGGTTTTGATTTGAAATGGAATGTATTTGACTCTGTTGGCTTCCTCCTCATAAGCCACGTGCTTTAAATTAAATTATTTGATATTTGTGTTTATTTAACCTGGAAGATGATCAAAGCCTCTTTTTCAAAGGAGACATTTGAAAAACAGTTTATTTCAAGAGATTCATCACTAAGTGAAACAATTTATATAAATTATTTACACACAGATGAATGTTTCAAAGCCGTTGTTTCTGCTAATTATGATGTTTTTCCACTTATAGTTAACAAAAACTAAAGGAACAATTCTCATGATTTTTTTTCTCTCAAAATTTAGATTTTTGTCCTAGAAATAAAATTTAAAAAAAATCTATTTCATGGTGGAGAGATTGGTAACTGTTTCCTCAGAGCAGGAAGGTCCTGGGTTCAAATCCCCACCTAGGGTCTTTCTGTGCAGAGTTTGTGTTTTCCCTGTGCATGTGTGGGTTCTCCCTGGTACATGGCTTTCTTTCAGTCCAGAAACATCAGCGTTAGGTTAATTAGTGTTGTCTCTCAGCAATCATAGCTTTTCCTCTGGGAATAATGAAAATTACTCTAATTTCACTATGGAGGCTTTATTTCTTATTAAGAGTACTTTTCAAAAATGTGTTAGAAACTCCAAAATTCTCTACGAATATGATACAATAGACATAGTCATTGTCTTACAAAGATGAGATTCAGGTGTAACAGCAGCTTCGAGATTACGTACATTCACATAAAAATGTTGAAATGTTGCTTAGCAAAAACACAGCTACAAGTTTCCGTCTTAAATACGCGCTGTCTCTTTAAGAGACCCGGAAACAATCCTTCCCAGTGTTTGTTGCTGGGGGGTTGACGGACAGCGGTGCGGGGCCATGATATCTAACCCGCTGACTCGGGCTGTCCGGAGCAGAGTGCGGTTCTGGAGACACCGAGCTGTGCCTCCAGCTCTCCTAGGGACCTCAGGCGGCGGCAGCCGGCGCTGGTACTCCGCTCCGGGCCGAAGAGGGCTCTCGGTTATGGAGGAGATCCTGGCGAGGGTCGTTGCACCTTTACCTTCATATGAAACCAGAGATAAATCTCCACCTCCGCCCGAATCCACCAGCTTGGAGTTCATGAACTACTACAGAGGTCTGGAAAAGGAAGACAAAGTGGGTTTTCTGTCCAAGCTGTCCCAGGAGGGCGGAGTGGACCATAAAACTGTGTCAGAACTCGCTGCGAAGCTGCTGGACACTCAGGGACGGGACCAGGCGACCATATTGCAGGCGGAGGACAGGCTCCGCTACAGCCTGACGCCGCGATACAAGCAGCTGTTCAGCCATGTGAGCCGGGTCGAAGGCGGGGTGAAGTTCCTGGTGGACCTCCGAGCGGATCTGCTGGAAATACTCGCGTCCAAAGCCAGCGAAAACCCACACATCCGGGTAAGAACTTTGTTTACTTTCTGTACGAGTGCCCGGATGGCTCAAACTCCAGCATGCGCGTTTATTCACTTGGCTGTGAAGGAGAAATATGAAATGACTGGAATGGAGTAGCTGGAATGGAGTGACTTGTGGTGGTTACATGAGTCACGTGGTTCTCATTTGACGTGACCTTTGCCCCAGTTGGACTTCTCAGAAACCCTTCACCTCCAAACTTTAATTCAGATACACATTTAGTGTCCGTATTCCTTCATTTCTTTTTATTTTGGTTTTAAGCGATAGATCATGACAAAATAAAGTAGAATTATGAAAAGGAAGATCATTAAAATTATAACTGTTTTTTAACAAATAAGAGTCTGAAAAGTGTGGCATGTATATGCCCTGATCCCCTCTAACATATGATTTTGTACAACTACATTATGGTCTATTTGCAAAATAATTTTTAAATAATGTAAATCTGGACTTTGACTAGGTCATTCAAACACACAAATCAGCTTTGATCTAAACTATCCCGTAATATCTTTGGCTTATATTTAAGGAGTTTGTCCTGCTGGAAGGTGAAACCAGTCTCAGGTTTTTTTCAATACATAACAGTTTTTCTTCCAGGATTGTCCTGATATACATCCTCCCATCAACTCTGACCTGCTTCCCCACAGCATGATGCCGCCACCACCATACGTCAGTCTGGGGATGAATAGGTGCAGACAGAGGCAGGGTTTTGGCTGAATAGGCCTTTAATCTTTTATCCAATTCATATGTATATATGGGCTGGGCTAGCTGAACAGATTACATTTGGGTGCCAATCAGAGCCTCTTTCCTGTGCTGCAGGAGCCACAAAGGAAAGCGGTCCTTTAACAACGTTAGATTCAGCACATGAGGAGGCGAGAGCTACTCTGCTGCTTGTACAAATTGAAAGAGCTGAATATAAATCAGGCATGTAATGAGTATTTTGAATGAATCTTTTGAAGGCAGAGTGGATTCCAAGAAAAGGTAGTGAAAGAACAAAAAATACATTTCTGCCGCAGTCGGAGACATGACTCCAGTAGGTTTTCTCTCTTAATTTTCCCTTTTTTGGCAGCTCTCCCTTCTTCCTAGAAAAGCTGCTCTCATATTCTGGATTGTTCAGTTTAATGTAATTACAATTTTCACTTTGACTCTGCAGAGTAGGCTCGCTGGCATTTATTGAATGCGCTGATTGTCTTAGAAATACAAATATACTCAGCTGTTAACCCAAAACTACCACTAATATATTTCATAGCGTTTTTAGGAAAACATTTGAGTTACACTGTAGATAAAATTTTAACTGGAGACATAAAAGTACATATCTGAACAGGTGCAGTGGACAAAAGGATTTTCCTCGTTTTTGACATCAAAAATCTTTATGTCACACAAAGGTAACCCGAGTAAATCCAAAGGTCAGCTGTCAAGTAATTATATGACACGTTTTGACGCTTTCTGTATCACCAGACAGCCAACAGCAGCAGAAGAAGAAGAAAAACAAGCCTCCCAAACTTACTTCCATTGAAATGTAAAAAAGTTAACAGTAGGGCAGAGACTTCCAATTAATTAATTACAAAAATTTCAATGTGTTAAAAATTTTAACACAATTGTTTTTTTCATACAAAGTTTCTGTCCAGAACCATTATATTTGCTTGCTTCTAGTAAGCCCTTAAATTTGACAGACTGGCAACATCTGCTAGCAGCAGCTATGGAAGCTGCGTCGGTCTGCCCACCAGGGGTTAATTTCTGTTGTGCTAACAGGAGTTAGCCTTTCAGCTAATGCTAAAACAGCATCTCAGTGATATATGCTGACTGTTCAAGGAGCTCATTGCTGCTGAATACAAACTGGCCTGACATGTAAAAAAGAGTTTCCATGGAAGTTTTATGAAATACACAAATTTCAATATGACTTAAAAACGACCTCAAACGACCTAGAGCAAAAAATGTTTTCATCAAAAAAACACGAGTTTCTTTAAATGGGCATGCTTCCATTGTGAAGATTTATTTTCGTAATTCCAGTTTTGTAATTTTATGGTCAATGGAAACGTAGCTAGTTTTTGTTGTTTCCTTCAGTGGTGCAGCGCCCCCACAGGCCAGGAGGGGAACAGGTTGCTCATAGGGTTTGGTTGGTTTGACTCGGAGCAGAGAGAAAGAGAACCACAGCAGCTAAAGATGGAGCAGATGTTAAATGTCTTGGTTCCCCAGTTACACCCAGGCTACCGGACTATCAGCTGTGACATCCATCGTTACATCTAACGTTTTTAAGATGGTGAAACTGAGACGTTGCTGCTTGAACGTCTCTGAGTGTAATAATAAACACCTGTCAGTCCTGACATTTCCTGGTTTTGTGTTTTAATGTTGATGGAGTGAAACATGTTTGTCCTCTTTGTGAATGAAACCATTTTGCTGTGACCTCTCATCGATGCGTCATCGCGCTCTGAGCTTTACCGAGTCCAGCTCAGTGTTAATGTCTTCCTGCTGTGCAGAAGCATTCAGTTTCTGCAGCCCAGCCACACTGAGAGCTTTAAAGCCTAAAGGTCCCGGCTGCCTGCACACCGATGCCTCCCGGGTCACACTGGAGCCGTTCAGCCTCTGCTTTCTGCTGCTCCATGATTGATTGAGTAAAAAATGAGAAAAGGTCATTTTTAGATATGAAGCTTCTGGTACAGAATGATGATGTGTTTACTGACTGTAGGAAATCAAAGCGTGATGATTATCATAGAGGAGTTAAAACACCAAAGTTGGAGGAAGGAAGGCTGGATTATGGAGCTCTGCATCTGCATCGATCTTTGCATCTTGTAATAAATGTAATTTTGAGTTTTTCTGTAGATTAGTCACCTGGATCAAAGGATTTATTCTTGATGATCTATTTCTGACTGCTGACGTTGGGGGGAGATGGCTCCTCAGGGTTACAGCCAGTATCTATGTGGGTCTATTTTCTCCCAGCCCAGCTGACAGGTGGCATGAGCCCCACTGGGGTAAAGGTCTGCTCCCATTCAGGTCTCAGTGAGGTTCTGTTTGGACTGAACAATCTGTCCAGAAAATCCCACAGCAGTCCATTACAGGCCTCTCAAACATCTTCCACACTTAACAGATTTTAATATAAACTCTGACAGGGCTGTAAAAAATAGTATTTTTCTTTTTTGTCACCTTTTAAATGTTTCAGATCCTTAGATAAAGTTTGAAATCTGATAAAAATGACCTGAATAAATACAGAAATCAAATTTCAAAGGAAATGATGGTTTCCTTTGTTAAGAGAATAAAAATCTGTCCAAACCTATCTGGACCAGTGTGAAAAAGCAATCCCTCAAACCTGGTAAGATTTCGCCTCCGTCTGCTATGAATTTACTCAAGTAAATTTATAACATACATTTGCGTATCACCGTCACTATGGCGACGGGTGCGCGGTTACTGCAGCTCTGTTTCTCAGTAGCATCAAACAGATAATTAAAATTGTATCCAATTTCATGGAATGTTGTTTAGGTTCTTACGGGTCCAGACTGATCCTCTCCAGATCTTTCAGGGAGTTTCAGCTCCTGTCAGAGTTTTTTCATCTTGAAATGCTTCTGATGGCGCCGCTCTTTGGTGAAGGTTGAAGGTCCTGAAGAACAGATTAAAATCTATAAATGCCTTTGCTGTTCAGCTCCTATGGCTATTTATTTAATAATTTAGCAACAAAAGTGTTTTTTGAATTGAAAATGTTGATGTGCAGGATGTTAATCGATGATGGCATTGTCTGTTTCTTTGGTAACCTGGTTCTGACCCCTGACCTTTCTCATGATCAGTGATGCTCCACCAGGTGAGGTCTTCCATGGGAGATTGGCAACCATTTTGAGTTTCTTCCATTTCTTAAAAATAATTTCACCAATAGTCAGGCATCCAGTTGGTCTGTGGTGTCGTTTGGCAGCTCTTTGGACTTTACTGATTAAATATTGCCCCGTGTCCTGCAGTATCAAGCACTGTTTCATCACACCGGAGCGTATCGGTGGGTCACCACAGTGTGCTTCGTTTTCCCTCTAACAGAACAGAGGATTTCCTTCTTTAGCCCTCTCCTCTGTTGGTCGGTCTCTTTCCAGCCTGAGGCTTTGATCCCTCCATTTCTAAAGACTTCATCTTCTGCAGGGTCAATGAAATACATATCTCAGTTTGACCTCCCTATTGTGTGGTTAAAAGTTTGCTTCCCGAGGCGCCGGTGGCGGCTCTGCTGCTATAGAGCTGCTGCCTTCTCAACAAAAATGGCTCACCCGGATTATCGAGCAAAATGCATTACTTCACCTCGGGCAGCTTTACGAACACACACACTCACACACTCACACACACACACACACACACACACACACACACACACACACACACACACACCACTGCATCACATGAGCAGGAATGAAAGTTTTGCTTAACTGAAAGTTATTTCCTGAAGCTGTGTGCTGTGGAGCTGAATGATGCGGAGCCTGATGCATGTATGTGGAGAGGAATTTCCAATTTGACCAGGTTTGGATTTGAAGGATTCTCACGGAGCTTTTCTGCCATGTCTGTTGTTTGTTTTGTGTTGGCCGTTGTGATTGACAAGCTGCTATTAAAGGAAGTCCTTCTATGGAACCGTCGGCAGGAGCTGTATGGACGTGCCAGAGCTTGTGTGCTGCGTGCTTGTTTGTGTGTTTGAGATTTGCTTTAAATGAAGTCTGACCTCTGCTGGAGGACATGCCTGCTTTGAAATGGCAAGGTGTTTATTGAAGTGGCCCTTTCTACGTCCATTGCAAGCTCCGGCAAATCACTATTCATAATGTGTAAACATTCAAGCGGCGTGCAGACAGCCAGGGGAGCGTGCGGCCTGTGGAAGATAAGAGTGTGAAATACTTCCATTTCCTACTGGAAGCTTTGAGCCAATCTGTGCAATAAAAGTCTAGTTTTAAGTTTGAGCTCCTTCAATTAAAAAACTGGAGCTGAAAGAGCGAATTCACACCGGCTCTGCTCCCTTTGGATGTTTTCCCCCTGACAGTTTGGTAGACTCAGTAATAACTACTCTGGTTCTCTTTCTGTGCTCTGAGTCAACAAACCTGTTCCCCTCCTGGCCTCTGGGGGCGCTGCACCGAGAACCACTGAAGGAAACGACACAAAAACCTCTGAAGACACTGAGGCAACTTCCTTCTTCACAAAATTGAAACTAAAATGGAGGCATCAGATTTTAGCGGTTGGAGGATTTCTCTTTAGCCGTTGGCCAGAGACCATCAGCCGTTTCTCTTACTAGCACTAGCATGTTTGCACTAGCATGTTTGACTTGGTTGGATTTACCCAGAATGCCCTGCGCTGTAGTCCACGTCCTGCTTTTGGAGCGTCTCCAGGCACATATGCATTCAAACCGAACCAGAGTTCAATTCAACCAAACCCAGACTGAGGTTTGGAGGACCAGAGTTTGTTTTTTTGGTTTGATGATACATTCATATCTCCTCAAATGAGCCGGATTTTCTATGCAGACAGACTGGGGTTGGGCTGAAGTGGACCGGACAGGGCTGGTCCTTTGTCCGCTTTTATCCATCTGCCTAGAAAGTTCGGCTCAAAATGTGAAAACTTGTCCGCCTCGGCCTGGCTTTAGACTTTAGCGAAAGATGCTACTCCATTTTTGTTTCCGTTTGTTGAAGAAGGAAGCTGCAGTCAGTGTCTTCAGAGGTTCTCATGTTGCTTTCTCCAGTGGTTCTTGGTGCAGCGCCCTCATTGGTGAGGAGGGTAACAGGTTGGTTTGACTCAGCAGAGAGAAAGGGAACCACAGCAGCTAGAGATGGAGCAGATAATGGAGTTGTGGTTCCAATAGAACTGGATCTACCAGACAATCAGGAAGAAAACAACCTAAGAGTAGTCTTCAGGCGCGTTGAAGCTATAAAATAAACGATGAATACATCTGAGTATTGAATGTCAGCTAGAAGTTGTTTTCTGTCCTTGCAGGACCTGAACGGTACTCTGAAGAGCCTGCTGTCCAAGTGGTTTGCTGTCGGCCTGCTCCGGCTGGAGAGAATCACCTGGCAGTCGCCCTGTGAGATCCTGCAGAAGATCAGCCAGTAAGACCCTTCATCCTCTCCCTGCTCCAACTCCTGCTTAGGTAAAGATTTGTGAAAACAGAAAAATGTTTTGGGCCGCTGCTCACCTGCACCAGGATGTCCGATCATTCTGGCTGAATCTGAGTGACCAGGACGCTGGAACATTTCTCTCGCCTCTAATTTGGATGAGAACGTTGTGAATTTCATTGACCAAAGCGCCACGTCGGTGGGAGAATCCCCCTGAAATACAACCTGCCACAGTTGGGAGCAGCTACACTCCGGTTCCTTACTAATTGAGGAAATAATGAAAGCCTTCGCTGCACCTGAACCGGAACAGATTTGGAGTTCCTGCTCCAAGAAAACTGTTAAATGGCTGCATTTTTCTAAACTCTTCCTCCATTTTCATCTGCCATCCACTAACTCTGCAATTAGCAGATTAGCAGCTCCAGCAGCTGAGCCGCGGCTCCGTGGGGAGGAAACGCCTGAAATCTGAGGCAAAGCTTGTTTCAAACTACCGAATAAATGCGAGTCCTGAGCTATGACTGAGTGTTTCCCTCTCAACTCGTTAAAGGGGTTTTCATTTCTAGTCAGGCAGGAGTTCGCTACCTAAACCTGACTGAGTTTTTCTGCCAGGT
The DNA here is from genome assembly GCA_010277075.1 of Poeciliopsis retropinna. Lineage (NCBI taxonomy): Eukaryota > Metazoa > Chordata > Actinopteri > Cyprinodontiformes > Poeciliidae > Poeciliopsis > Poeciliopsis retropinna. Next base: position 26,515,040 of record VMRM01000005.1, read on the forward strand.
ACGAAGCGGTTCACCCAGTCAGGAACTGGACCGACCTGAAGCGCAGAGTGGGACCGTACCGGCGCTGCTACGCCTTCACACACTCCGCCATGCCGGGGGAACCGCTGGTGGTGCTGCATGTGGCGCTGAGCGAGGACATTTCCAACAACATCCAGGTCAGAACCAGAACCAGAACCGACAACATCCAGGTCAGAACCAGAACCAGAACCGACAACATCCAGGTCAGAACCAGAACCAGAACCGACAACATCCAGGTCAGAACCAGAACAGAACCAGAACACACAACATCCAAGTCAGAACCAGAACCAGAACCGACAACATCCAGGTCAGAACCAGAACAGAACCAGAACCGACACATCCAGGTCAGAACCGAACAGAACCGAACAACAACATCCAGGTCGAACCAGAACAGAACCGAACACACACATCGGTCAGAACCAGAACAACCGAACACAACATCCAGGTCAGAACCAGAACCAGAACCAACAACATCCAGGTCAGAACCAGAACCAGAACCGACAACATCCAGGTCAGAACCAGAACAGAACCAGAACACACAACATCCAGGTCAGAACCAGAACAGAACCAGAACCAGAGTCATCTCGGGAAGATGCACACACACACACACACACACACCCCGCCCCCCCACACACACACACACACACACAGCAGTCGTCCTCCTGACCACTAGGGGGCGTCTGAAGCAGGTAACGTTATCAGCTGCATAAATTTGCTGCGGTTCTATAACGATGTCAGAGACATGAAGTGACTCTGACACATTTTCCTTGTTGCTCCAACTTTCTTCTGGACGTCCTGTTAAATCAGAAGGTTAAGACCTAAAAGCAGTTTGTTTGTCTCCCCCTGGTGGTTCGGAGGACTTCAGTGTTGTGCAGTGAGTTTTTGCTGTCAGTGGTTTTCTGGGTTTCTGTGTTTGTTTGGATCTTTCCTGTGAGAGCAGCTCGTTCCTTTGCGTTGTTCCTTGTTGACCACCGTAAGTAAAGATGCAGTGGTTTGTGTTTTTTCTTTCCTCAGAGTATTGTCCGGGAATTTGCAACTCTTGATGCAGAGGAGGACATAAACAAGATCAATTCAGCCATTTTCTACTCCATCTCCTCCACCCAGGCTGGCCTGCAGGGCGTGGAGCTGGGCAACTATCTCATCAAGCGCGTGGTCCGGGAGCTGCAGGTGGGTAAAGGCGCTGCTAAGCTAAGCTGAGCTAACATTCACACTTATTTATTACGTTATGCTGGTCTATCACATTGAATCCCAATAAAATACATTGTGACTAAGTTTCGGGGGTCTGAATACTTCTGCATGGTGTCAGGGCTGCAAAGGTTTCTGGTTGTATAAACGAACATATTCCCCATCCAGGCTGAGCTGTTTTTTATTTTGGTGAAATCTAATTCATTCATCTCAATAAGCAGACAACAGCCCTGCATGTTGGGCCGCTGCAGCTCGTTGTTTCATGATTGAAAATCCTAAATGCTACATCAGGAACCACTCAACCCACAGACGGGAAAGCACTTTGCAGCACTTCCTGATCAGAACCTGGTTTAAGCTCCTTCTAGTCCATTTATTGATGTAAGACTAAATAGCTGCCAGTGGTTCACCTCCAGGCTGCGTTCATAATGGAAATACGACAGAGCAGACGGCGAGCCGCTTTCTGCTCAGAAACCAGACGGTCTCCGTCCTCCAGCAGGTTGGCGACATCAAATCTGCTCTTCAGCTTCTCTGTCTCAGAAAATACTGGAAGAACAACGAGCTTTAAGTTTAAAGAGGGTGATTTGTTAAAAGTATTAGTTCATTAAACTGTGGTGATATTCTACTGTTTTGATGGCGGCCGGTAGCGGGCTGCAGAGGTCGCTGACCTTTCTGACGGCAGACGGCTGTCATTATGGGAGCGGAGGACCTCCTGCTGTTCCGTCAGGCAGATTAACCATCCTGACGCTAAAGGAGCTAGTCTGAAGGAAGACAGAAGCCACTTATCAGCATCTTTTGATGCGCACACAAGGAAATCTACAAGGCAGAACATTTTGTTGACTTTCTAATATAAATAGCCTGCAGACAGGGACCTCACACACACGGCAGGCTGTCTCCAGGTTCTTCTCATCACACATTTTGTGTGAAGTCTGCTGAACTGAAAGCTTCACATCCTGAACATGACAGTAAGGTTGTGTTTATCCACCTAATCTAACATCTAGAATAGAAATCATTTACGATGCCACGTGTCAATCATTAACACATTATTGTTTCAACAGATCTGTTGACATGTCATTCACTGTGCAGCGGACCCAAAGTTTCTCAGTTCACATTCAAACCAAACCAGAGTTCACTTCAACCGAATCCAGACCGAAGTTTGGAGGACCAGAGGTCAGAGGTCGATTAGCTTTCACACCTCACCAGGTTTCCAGGCAGCATGACTGGTGGACATGCTGACATAGAGGAGCCACATTTTCTCCCTACAGTTTTCTCCTCTTCATCCTCTTCATCCTTTTTTGTGGGTCATTAGTTGGTGAAATCTGTTGTTTGGTATGAATCGCAGATCTGGAATTTAACTTTGGAAATGTAATCAAAGTTAAATCCCTTTTCCTACATTGTGATTCTAGCTTTGGACTTCAGCAAATCAGCACCGAGTTCTGTCATCTGATTGGTTGATTTTCTTGTAGGTCAGCTTGTAGGTAGTCAGCTACTGAAGCAGCTGACTTCCTGAAGGTAACGCCAATCCTATGATGTGCAGAGATCCAGGCTGTCTGAGAGGGACAGCATTGCCACAGAGGATTGGCTGTTATGATGGAGTGGGATAGAAAAGGTCACAGTTGCAATTTCAGGTTCAGGAAGAATATCTTGTTTGTCTTTATAGATTGGATCCCCCAAGCAGAACTCGCTCTGTCAGCCGTTCCCTTTTTCTCCTTTCCCGCTGCTTTCTTACTTACGCCGTCACTCTCTTTTCCACTAACTTTTGCTCAGTGTGAGGAAGGCAGAGCTACAGCATAGTCAAGTGTGAAGAAACATAAAAGGGAGAAGCAGCAAGGAGCCATGATTTTTAAATTGAATGGTGGGTGAAATAAGGTAGAGTAGAAGAAAAATAAAGTGTCTCACCAGGAGGTGTCTCACACTTCCACTTTCATAGAAGCTATTGCCTTTCTGCCTGACACATTGTTCTCTCACTTATTAACGTAGATCATGTTTAAACATTAACATTATTTCTGCTAATGCTAGCTGCTGTGCCAGCATAGTAACTAATGGAAGCTAATGCTAATGTCAACCATGACGGGGCCAAACTTGCTACTACTGTACGGTTTGCGCCTCAGGAAGTGATTTTTAAAAAAAAAATTTTTTGGAACAGGGCTTTCACTCATGGTTTCAGTTTCATTTTACTTAATTGATTGATACCACAGGTGGTTCTACAGTGATGCATTCTGGGTAATGAACAAACATTTTCTGGGTGGAGAATGTGAGGAAAAGATTCAGATGTAAACATTTGTATTTGTTTACCTGGTTGTTTGTTTGTTAGTGATTTATTTATTCGTTTGTTTGTTTACTTGCCAAAAAACGGAAACATGAAAGGAAGCAGAACTGCTGCATAATCGATTTTCAAAATAAGAGCGTGATCTTACTTCAGTCGATTACCAAAACGTCAACATGGATGTCGAACTTTAACTGAAAGTTTACAGAACAGCCAAGGAAATTAGCACTTTAGAAATTACCTGGGAAAATGAAGCTAGTGCTCTGAACTGTTTGAAATTTAGCTAGAGGCAAATAAAAGCTCTGACATTGGCAGGTTATGGGAATTGGGTTTTATGCTTTAATGTCAAAAGGTTTTACTAAACCAGATGAATTTTCCTGTGCCGTTCTTTCAGAGCGAGTTCCCCCACATGGCCCAGTTCTCCAGCCTCTCGCCCATCCCAGGGTTCTGCTCCTGGCTTCAGGGCCTGCTGGGCCAGTACAGGAAGGAGGGCCGGGGGGCCGACCTCCTGACGGAGCAGGAGTGGAGCGAGCTGGAACAGGCCCTGGACTCCAACGCGGGAACCCCGCCCGTCGACTCTCTGCGGAAGCTCATCGCCACCGGAGAGTGGACGCGCTCCGAGAAGCTGAGCCTCGCCCTGGAGCCCGTCCTGATGCGCCTCTGCGCCTGGTACCTCTACGGAGAGAAGCGCCGAGGCTTCGCGCTCAACCCAGTGGCCAACTTCCACCTGCAGAACGGCGCCACCATGTGGCGGATCAACTGGCGCGCCGACACCAGCCCCAGGGGCGTGGCAAACTCCTGCGGCATGATGGTGAACTACCGCTACTTCCTGAACGAGACGACCAACAACAGCGTCCTGTACCTTCAGAATAAGGCGGTGGCGGCTTCGGAGCAGGTTCTGGGCCTCGTGTCGCAGTTTCAGAAGAACAGCAAGTTGTGACTGTGATGCAGAGAATCAGGGCACTGAGGAGTCCACCAAAACACCGACAGGTCAAACATTTTCTGTTAAAACATCTGAAAGTTTTAAGTTAATCTTAGAAATTTCTGAGGAAAAGACTTTTGAGAAGAAAACTTGGAGATTTTAGTTAAAAATCAAAACAACAAAAATTCTGAGTTTGAAAATTTAAAAAAAATCTTAAAGAAAATCAGAAATTTTGAGATCTTAGGAATTTCTGAGAAAAGGATTTGGACATTTCTGAGTTACAAAACTTTAAAAATGTAAACTTTTGAATTTTCATTTTTTCAAACCAAAGACTCTTTGGCAGAAATGTGCTCCTCTTTTTTCCTGTGTTACGCTGTTGTAGTTAAACTTTAACAGTTTTGTTTTTATTTGAAACAGATGTGTTGTTTGTCAGTGTTTGATGCCCCTGGGGCCCCGGGCCCCTCGCACCCCCCAGCGATGGACTCCTGACGTCAGGAGCAGGAAGTGGGCCGTTTTCTCCGTGATGTAACTCGGCCATCTGCTGCGCGCCTCATTAGATTTCTAGCCAAAGCTGTTTGATATTGTGTAAGTGATTCTCAGGACAGACTGCAGCTAATGAAGCAGAAGGCATCCATCAATGCCAGAGCATGTTGGTAGGTAATAGCATGTAATGGGTGGGGGGGTTCTGGCATGAATGATGTTTATTCTTTCATCAGGATGAGCCGCTGCACCGTAAACACAACAAAACAAAGATAAATGGGTCTTTTTCTTTCTCCGGTTTCACCTGCAGCTGCTTTTTTCGTCTTTAAAGCTCATTAAAGAAGCATGAAGTCGACCACTGGAAACATTTTCATAAACTAAAAAAATAAACATTGTTCTGTTTAAACTGTGGCGCTGACCCAATGTATTGAGTTTTTTCCTGTAATGATTTTTCCCTCCACACTTGGAGACATAATCATTCTCCAGAGATCGTCAGTGATGTCCTAAGGACCAAGCAGGTCTCCCATCAGCCGCCGCCCCGTTGTTGTGGAATAATACATCACAGCAAGTTGACTGTGAAATTACATTTTATCTCAGGAGTCAAACTTTCTTTTTATTTTTTTCAAACACATCTCCTTTCTTAGCTCTGCGCTGCTCCGTGTCCCAGAAACTAATGGAGTGAGAAATATAGTTAAACTAAATGGTCAGGTTGATGGAGAGGATGTGTGTGTGTGGGTGCGTGCGTGTGTGTGTGTGCGTGCGTGTGTGTGTGTGTGGGGGGGATAACGAGGCAGGGAGAGGACAGTTTAACCTTTGCCCTTCTGATTCAGCTGTGACTCTGGGACAATGAGAAAACGAGTCTCTGTGGAGGAACGTTCAGCATCGACCGGAGCTGAACCGACACGGGTTGCCATGGCAACAACTCCAACATCCCGCCCGAGTGCTGCTCGTTTTGACTCGCTCTGAATAAAATAAAACGTAATAATAGTAGAGCTGATGCTAATATTAGAAGCAGCCAGTAATATCCATCTATATATTTATATCTCCATGGTTTTTTTCTCCCTACGTCTCTGATATGTATCTTTGGTTTTCTTCTTTTACATTTTTCCAACCTCTGTGTCAGTCGTATTTTACATGTTAATAACCTGGATGGTTCAGATGATAGAATCAGGCCTGATAGACTAATTTAATAGGAGATCTCATTAAACTCACCAAAAACTAAAAATAATGGTGAGTTCTCTTCATCTGAGCATCGTGTTTATTTAAAATCTGACATTCGGGCGTTTTGGGTTAAAGGTCTGACCCTAAACTAAAATATTTAATGGCTTTAAAGTGAAATAAACAGGGAAAGATTTTAGTTTAAATATGACTTCATTAAATATTCATTATTAAACATCAGTCAGGCTGATATACTGTTTTTCTCTTTGGAGCAGTTTGTCATCAGTCTTGAGTTTTAACTGATTCATTTCCACTTTTGTTAGATTTTCAGTCCTGCTGATCAGTTTATCTGATGGATATTTACCATCCTGAACTCTGACTGATCCCAGAACCAGGAAGAAAAACCTCCTTACAATCGACTGGATATTCTCTCTTTTGAGGAAATTTGTGCCTCAGCTAAAATAATCCCGTATCGCTGACAGTCCTTTTAATTTACGGCGATGCTGCGTGCGTGTGTGCATGCTGCTGGCGCATTTCATCGTGAGGAAATTGCCTTAGGAATGAAGCTAATCCATTCTTTCCAGATCAAAAGTGACCAGAATAGCAGAGGAGGCTGTGGCGCTTCCACACTGAAATTAATTCTGATTAGCTGCAGATTTCAGCTGCGCGTTTCCATCTGCAGACAAAATGAGGATATTTGCAAAGGGAACTGGTTCAGAAGGTGCAACCAAGCAAACATGGCTGTTTATCAGTTTGTAAAACGTGTGAATAAAGTGAAACTATTTTGCATGAGCGCCATAACCTCAGTCCAACACTGCCTGGTATTTAGAAAGACGACGATTTTGACTGTGAAGCAGCTAAAATAGGGAAAATATAAACTTAATGACTTTACATTAATTAACTCAGCAAAAAAATAAGATTTAAGAATTAAAAACAGTAAAACAAATGTAACATTCATGATGTTTCCTGACAGGAAATCCTCAGTTAAACCATCAAAAATATAAAGATGCAGATTATTATAAAAGATAATCAGGAAAATCTTCGGTAATGAAGCCGATCCTGTTTTTAAATGGTTTCATTAAGTTGATCCAAACCAACTTTGGTCAATCAGAAATTGATCATATTTTAGGGGAAAGCCACAGAAGTAGGCTGAACTCAATCCGCTCAAATCCAGCGAGAACAGAAATAAAGTCATCCATCCAGAACCAGAACCGCCTCTGAGGTTCTGGACTCCAGAAGACCTCAGCAGAACCAGGATCCTCACCTGGACGACCCACCAGAACCACACCAACAGAACATCAACAACTCACCAGAAGAACCAGAACATCTGGAGTTCTGCAGGCTGAACTGCCTCAGCTAAGGTCAGAGGTCAATATCCGACCGACCTTTTCACCTAAAAAATCTGTTCCCTGAAACTAAATCACATCCTGTAGTTTCCAAACATTTGAATTTGATCAACTTTTCCTTCATTATCATAAAAACTCAGCAGCAGAAGAATCCAGTCAGTGAACGCATCACATCCCAACCGACCCGTCCTGGTCCGACTCCACGTCCAAACAGAACCGGGTCAGAACCGGGTCAGAGGCTGCAGCTCCACTAAAGGCTGCTGCTGTTAGCTGTTAGCTTGACCAGCTTCCTGCTGACCGTCTGCGTTCGCTCTCAGCAACTTCACAGTCCATCCAGAGAGGCGGCCATCTTTACTGCGGCGGCCATCTTTACTGCTGTAAACAGAGTGCTGTGGCGGCCATCTTTACTGCTGTAAACGCGGCGCTGCTGGTGGACGGCTTTGTTCGCTTTGGGGTTGGAAACGTCACACAAAAGTCTGACTGTGAACAAACATGCAGAAAAACAATCAGATTTTAGCGAGAGGCTGGAACTGACGAGCTGCGGTGAGAACGCAGCCGACGCTGAATAAAACATGACCGTTCGACTGCAGAGGCTGAAAACCATCAGATCCATTTTAGTTCCAATGATCAGTTATTTTTTCAGGTCAAAAGGTCAGAATTGGGCCATTTAGCCATGAACAGAATTGGATGGGAGTTGCATTTTCTTGCTGTGTGAATGTAGTCAGTGTGATGAAGACGATGCTCAGGGTTCTTCGTCAGCTTGCTGAGTTTCTCTGGTTCTGGAACTGCTGGGCCAGCAGGTCGCTGACCTTTCACCTCTAAGAAGTTGGTGAATTTTCTCTTTGTGGATCATCCACTCTGTTTGTGGCCAGTGGAAACGTTCAGCCGTGTTATTGCTGCTCACATTCCTGACATTTGAAGGAAATCGATGCCTGCTGCATTCGGAGGCTCCGGCTGCTGCAGCTTGTTCCAAATGTCACCGTGCGGTCCGTTCTCCGCCGCAGTCAGGTAAGAAGGTTCAGCCGATACGGGCTCCTCCTGCAGGCTACTGATGTGTGTGTGTGTGATTCATTCAGGTGAGTTAATCCATTCATCCCGCTGCTGTCCCCGGCCATCCTTCATGCTTCTCATCTCCAATCATCTCCATTCTCCTCCTCCAACCTCTGGCAGCCCAACCAATCCTCTGGACCGTCTTCAAAGGGCTTCATGCTTCTGTGAGCAATCAGGACACACACACACACACACACACACACCTGCAGCTCGTTCCACTCTGCATCATGCAGCCTTCGGAGGGCAGTAGAGTTTCATTCAGACTCTCCAGGTTCAGTGAACCGAACATTTCCATTCTCCTGTTTTCATGAACTCCAACCCGTTCCCTCCATCCCCCTGTTCCCTCCATCCCCCTGTTCCCTCCATCCCCGTTCCCTCCATCCCCCCCTGTTCCCTCCATCCCCCGTTCCCCCCATCCCCCCGTTCCCTCCATCCCCCTGTTCCCTCCATCGCCTGTCCCCCCTCCCCTCCATCCCCCTGTTCCCTCCATCCCCTGTTCCCTCCATCCCCCGTTCCCTCCATCCCCCCTGTCCCTCCATCCCCTCGTTCCCCCCATCCCCCTGTCCCTCCCTCCATCCCCTTGCTCCCTCCATCCCCCCGTTCCCCTCCCATCCCCCCCCCTTGCTCCCCCATCCCCCGTTCCCTCCATCCCCTCGTCCCTCCATCCCCCCGTTCCCTCCATCCCCCGTTCCCTCCATCCCCCCTGTTCCCTCCATCCCCCCCTTGCTCCCTCCATCCCCCCGTTCCCTCCATCCCCCCGTTCCCTCCATCCCCTTGCTCCCTCCATCCCCCCGTTCCCTCCATCCCCCCGTTCCCTCCATCCCCTTGCTCCCTCCATCCCCCCGTTCCCTCCATCCCCCCCTGTTCCCTCCATCCCCCCTGTTCCCTCCATCCCCTCGTTCCCCCATCCCCCCCTTGTCCCTCCATCCCCCCGTTCCCTCCATCCCCGTTCCCTCCATCCCCTCGTTCCCTCCATCCCCTGTTCCCTCCATCCCCTCGTTCCCTCCATCCCCCTGTTCCCTCCATCCCCCGTTCCCTCCATCCCCCCGTTCCCTCCATCCCCTCGTTCCCTCCATCCCCCCGTTCCCTCCATCCCCCGTTCCCTCCATCCCCCTGTTCCCCTCCATCCCCTCGTTCCCTCCATCCCCTTCGCTCCCTCCATCCCCCGTTCCCTCCATCCCCTCGTTCCCTCCATCCCCCGTTCCCTCCATCCCCCTGTTCCCTCCATCCCCCGTTCCCTCCATCCCCCGTTCCCTCCATCCCCCCGTTCCCTCCATCCCCCCTGTTCCCTCCATCCCCCCGTTCCCTCCATCCCCTCGTTCCCTCCATCCCCTTGCTCCCTCCATCCCCCCGTTCCCTCCATCCCCCGTTCCCTCCATCCCCCTGTTCCCTCCATCCCCCCGTTCCCTCCATCCCCCCTGTTCCCTCCATCCCCCTCGTTCCCTCCATCCCCTCGCTCCCTCCATCCCCTCGTTCCCTCCATCCCCCGTTCCCCTCCATCCCCGTTACCCTCCATCCCCTCGTCCCTCCATCCCGTCCGTTCCCTCCGTATCATAAACCCTTGCTCCCTCCATCCCCCGTTCCCTCCATCCCCGTTCCCTCCATCCACTCGTTCCCTCCATCCCCCCGCTCCCTCCATCCCCCCGTTCCCTCCATCCCCCCGTTCCCTCCATCCCCCCGTTCCCTCCATCCCCCCGTTCCCTCCACCCCCTGTCCCCTCCATCCCCCCGTTCCCTCCATCCCTCGTTCCCTCCATCCCCTCGTTCCCTCCATCCCCCTGTTCCCTCCATCCCCTTGCTCCCTCCATCCCCCCGTTCCCTCCATCCCCTTGCTCCCTCCATCCCCCCGTTCCCTCCATCCCCCGTTCCCTCCATCCCCTCGTTCCCTCCATCCCCCCGTTCCCTCCATCCCCCCGTTCCCTCCATCCCCTCGTTCCCTCCATCCCCCTGTTCCCTCCATCCCTTGCTCCTCCATCCCCCGTTCCCTCCATCCCCCTGTTCCCTCCATCCCCCCGTTCCCTCCATCCCCTGTTCCCTCCATCCCCCCCGTTCCCTCCATCCCCCGTTCCCTCCATCCCCCCGTTCCCTCCATCCCCCTGTTCCCTCCATCCCCCCGTTCCCTCCATCCCCCGTTCCCTCCATCCCCTTGCTCCCTCCATCCCCCCGTTCCCTCCATCCCCCCGTTCCCTCCATCCCCCTGTTCCCTCCATCCCCTTGCTCCTCCATCCCCCCGTTCCCTCCATCCCCCTGTTCCTCCATCCCCCCGTTCCCTCCATCCCCCCGTTCCCTCCATCCCCTTGCTCCCTCCATCCCCCCGTTCCCTCCATCCCCCCGTTCCCTCCATCCCCTGTTCCCTCCATCCCCTTGCTCCCTCCATCCCCCCGTTCCCTCCATCCCCTGTTCCCTCCATCCCCCCGTTCCCTCCATCCCCCCGTTCCCTCCATCCCCTTGCTCCCTCCATCCCCCCGTTCCCTCCATCCCCCCGTTCCCTCCATCCCCCTGTTCCCTCCATCCCTTGCTCCTCCATCCCCCGTTCCCTCCATCCCCTGTTCCCTCCATCCCCCGTTCCCTCCATCCCCCCGTTCCCTCCATCCCCTTGCTCCCTCCATCCCCCCGTTCCCTCCATCCCCCGTTCCCTCCATCCCCCTGTTCCCTCCATCCCCTTGCTCCCTCCATCCCCTCGTTCCCTCCATCCCCTCGTTCCCTCCATCCCCCCCTGTTCCCTCCATCCCCCCTGTTCCCTCCATCACCCCGTTCCCTCCATCACCCCCGTTCCCTCCATCCCCGTTCCCTCATCCTCCCCGTCTGAACCCCCCTCCCTGCTCCCTCCGGCCCAGTGAGCCTGAGATTGACAGATCTGCTCTGTCTGGTTATGAGACGTAATTAAAACTCATTTGGCTTCTTGATGGTATTTTCTGTCCCGATCTGTCGGCATTATTGGACCCGACGTTTTGTATCAGATTAGGTTATTCACTAAATCTAAATAGAGTTAATGCTGTTACCAGACACCATCACTGAGAGTAAATATATACACAGACCTTTAACTGCAGGAATGCAGCAGAAGTTGCAGCTTCATGATGAGCTGAGCCGCCGTTGGCCCAGCGGACCTGAAGAACCCACCGAGTCGGTCGCATGTTTCCTGTGCGTCTGTTTCTTCCCTGCAGGAATGTTTCATCTCTGTTCTCATTCTGTCGTTTCAACCTGCCAGACCGCTCAGGCTTTATGGTTCTGCATCCAGAACCAGAACCAAACCTGGAGAAGCAGCATTCAGCTTGTGAATCATAAATCTGGAACAAACTTCCAGAAAACTGTAAAACAACTGAAACACTGAGTTCCTTTAAAGGGGCAGTAATGAGTGTAGAATCATTTTATAGATCCAGTTACTATGTTTCCTTCAGTTGCTATTAAAATGTTTTATTAAATATGAATTCAAAGAAATCAGATCTCCTGCTGTTTCTGAAGCTCCGCCTCCAGGAAGTCGTCCCAACATGGCTCCTCTTTAACCCTTTAATGTTTTTACCATCGTTGATCTGAGCAGCAGCTCAGCAGTTCCACCAGCTGTTTGCTAATTACTGCTGGCTAGTCTGAAGGAGCTGCGCTTCGAAGGCGGGTCTCAGTCCTCCAGGTGTTTAGCACAGCTGAGTGGTTGCCATGGAGACTAAAGGATTTCTCACACACGAAGGAATCAAAGTAAAACTCCAGGTTTGTTTCTGATGAGGAAAAAACTCAAAAAACCAGATGTAAAGATAAAAAAGTCAAATTTACACAATTCTGTCCCAAAAACAAGCATCAAATGTTCAAACACAAATAAAACTGGAGTATTCAGAAAAGAGTTCATGGCTTTTAACAGTTTTGTCAAATAATCTGAAAAGTGTGGCATGCCTTTTTTTGTTACAGTCAAAAATCACTTTATCAAACAAGTTTTTTTAATTCCTCTGCCTCCATTAAACAAATCTATTGTCGTAATTATTTGAATTTCATGGTCGGATCATTAAACATCTGATTTCCTGTCTGATTGTTAAATGGATATTGATCAGGTCTTTGTGTTTTTTCTTTTTGTATTTTTTCTTCTCCTTTATCTTCAGTTTTCTCATTTGATTGATTGAATAAAATCTCTTCTTGCTTTATTCTTTCAAGTGTTTTAATTTAATCTGCTTTTTTCAGTGTCTGTTCTTATTTTGAATCAAAGCTAAAACTCTACAGATCTACAAAGTGTAATCTTTATAGTGTCATCATAATATCCATTTTGATTTTTTTAATAAATTAGGATGTATAATACTAGATGGATCGTGAAAATAGGATTTGTCAGTCATTATTTGAACATCATTTAAAACCGTTTTAAATGGTGGCCATTTTGATGTTTGATTAATGAACCATGGCTTTCAGATTAGAATATTACATCAGACCAAAGAAAAACATTTTGAAAAGAGAAATGCTAAAATGTTATTTTCAAAATGCATTTTTAACCTCAGATTCTTCAGGATGTATATATGCATAAAACTTATATTTGTATAAAGGGCCAGATTTGTTCCCCAGTTCTTCAGTTTGATTCGTGTTTTAGAAACAAGAATGAGACTCAAAAGTTAAAAGTTTTTACTTATTACAACATAAGGTGTTTCCTGCATGTAAAATACTTTCTGCTTCAAACTCTCCACATAACCCCGCCTCATAAATCTCCCATTAACTCCTCCTGACAGGTTATAACCATTTTAATGCTAACTAATTAAAAACCGTGACTTGATCTCGGGTGATTAAACCAGACGCCTCATCAGAGCGTCTGTTCCTGACTTTATGAACAACTCCATAAGCGATGTCGCATTTATCCAAGGTAATCCCTAAATCCTGTTTTTACCCTCAGCTCTTAGCTTTGAAAGGTGCAAACCAACTCCAGCCAGCAGGAGTTTGCTGTGATTTATTAGTCGCTGCTGTTTACACTCAGTCCTCTGGCAACTCAGACAAAACATGATGGAAAGTAAACGGTCCATGCGGCGCCGGTCACTGATGTACCGTTTCCCATCAGGAAGTTAATATCCGAGTTCAGGGAGACAAACTTTAACTCATCATGTCTGTCACGCTTCACTTCCTGTATTTATCAAACCGGGACTTTGTGCAGCTTTAGAGCAGTTTGCATGTTTGTAAGATTAATAGATATTTAAGAAGGTTATGTGATTTGTTGATGTTTCAGCTGTCGGCTAACTGTTGGCTGCATGGCGGTAAAGTTTCATAATCACAAAGGAAGTGATGTCAGCGGAGGCTGCGGCGCCCTTCCATCAGTTTTCATCACAACGGAGATGAGATGATGTCACGTCTCCGCTCAGACGGCGGCGTGTTCAGGAAACCTGCAGCAACATCAACTGATGGGAAAACAACACAAGACGAAAAGCTTTTATGCTGAATTTATTCCAGGATATTTTGTTTCTGTCAAACTAAACTAAACTAAACAGTGTTTTAGTCATTTTGTTGTTACTGTAATTCTGCTGCTTTATGATTTGGTCCTTGTAGAGACAGAGAGACGCAGCATGGCGGAGATCAGCCTGAGGTTCTGTTCGGGTTCTGGAATCCAGGCTGAATCTTCCTCTGGATAAAAACCTGCAGAGTTCATCTCTTTCCAGATGAATCCTCCTGGTTGGTCGATTCATCCACTGAGCTTTGGAGCCAAAATGTAAAGAAGAGAAACATGATGTGACTCAAGATGTTTGGGTCAATATCAGGTCAGCAGCGTCTGGTTTAATCGGATCAGTTCAGGTCCAGAAGTCGGTCCAAAGTTTAAAGCTTTTCATTCCTCTAATTTATCTATATAAATGCAGATATTTATATAGATAAAATATATTATTTTTTATATATTTGTATATACATTTTTCCAGAGAACATGACCTCCAAGCAGTTTAGGTTATGAAGATGTGACTGCGTGTGGAAAATTACACAAATTAACAGCAATAATTAGTTATTTAGTCTTTAGATAAAACATGTTGGTTCATTTTTCACCAAATTTTCACCATATTATTCATTCATCTCAAAATGTCACAGATTCAAATGAATATTTAATCAATATTAAAAATTTAGTTCACAACCTGGGCTGCACAGTGGTGCAGTTGGTAGCACTGTTGCCTTGCAGCAAGAAGGTTCTGGGTTCGATTCCTGGCCTGAGTCTTTCTGCACGGAGTCTGCATGTTCTCCCTGTGCATGCTGGTTCTCTCCGGGTTCTCCGGTTTCCTCCCACAGTCCAACAACATGACTGTCAGGTTAATTGGTCTTTCCAAATTCTCCCTAGGTGTGTGTGTGTGTGTGTGTGTGTGTGTGTGTATGGTTGTTTGTCCTGTTTGTTTCTGTGTTGCCCTGCGACAGACTGGCCACCTGTCCAGGTGACCCCGCCTCTCGCCCGGAACGCAGCTGGAGAGGCAGCAGCTCCTCCCGACCCCATTAGGGACGAGGGTGAAGGAAAATGGATGGATGGATGGATGGATAGTTCACAACCTAAAAATTTACCACCAGTTTTTCTACTGAGCTCCAGACTAAATATTTAGTTAAGAAGCAAAAAAAGTTTTAGTTTGGAGCTAAAACATTCTGTAGTTTCTGTTGAATCTGTGAAATCCAGATGAGGATTGAAAATAGTGAAAGAAAGAAAGAAAAACCTGCATCACTTCATGAAAAACGATTTTTCCTGTTTGCAGTAGAAATAAGAAGGTCCAGATCTGCTGCAGATCCTCGTATCCAGAACGTCATAAACATTAGTTGACATGAATACTGATCATGTGTGGCCTTTTGAAAGGTCATTTGATTTAAAACAGCAACAGTTTCAGTCATTATTTAGTGACTGATTTATTTCTACATAAAGGAGGAAATTATGGAAATAAATGCTAACAGAAAAACTGAAGGACAAACTCACACTGTTCATATTTAACAAGGGAAAATAAGCAACTTAAGCTTTGGATGGTAATCAGTCACCTGATCCACAAATCTCTCAGGTCAAAGTACCAGCGGGTTCTGATCTGGTCGGGTCCACTTCACAGCAGGATGAACATTTCTGCAGCACCATTTCACAGCAAATAATCACTTCAGTTCAAACATTCATTCCAGATTATTCTAGTTATTAATCTGATCATTAAGGTCAGATTAAGAAACATCACAATGTGTGACTTCTGGGGTCGGTGGGTGGGTCGGACAGACAGACAGACAGACAGTCGGACAAACAGACAGACAGTCAGACAGACAGACAGACAGTCAGACAGACAGACAGACAGTCGGACAAACAGTCAGACAGACAGTCAGTCAGTCAGTCAGTCAGACAGACAGACAGACAGACAGACAGTCGGACAAACAGTCAGACAGACAGACAGACAGTCGGACAAACAGACAGACAGTCAGACAGACAGACAGACAGTCGGACAAACAGACAGACAGACAGTCAGTCAGACAGACAGTCGGACAAACAGTCAGTCAGACAGACAGACAGACAGTCGGACAAACAGTCAGACAGACAGTCAGTCAGTCAGACAGACAGACAGACAGTCAGACAGACAGACAGACAGTCGGACAAACAGACAGACAGACAGACAGACAGTCGGACAGACAGTCAGACAGACAGACAGACAGTCGGACAGACAGACAGTCAGACAGTCAGTCAGTCAGTCAGACAGTCAGTCAGTCAGACAGACAGTCAGACAGACAGACAGACAGACAGTCAGTCAGTCAGACAGACAGTCGGACAAACAGTCAGACAGACAGTCAGTCAGTCAGACAGACAGACAGTCGGACAAACAGTCAGACAGACAGACAGACAGTCGGACAAACAGTCAGTCAGACAGACAGACAGACAGACAGTCGGACAAACAGTCAGACAGACAGTCAGTCAGACAGACAGACAGACAGACAGTCGGACAAACAGTCAGACAGACAGTCAGTCAGTCAGACAGACAGACAGACAGTCGGACAGACAGACAGTCAGTCAGTCAGACAGTCAGTCAGTCAGACAGACAGTCAGTCAGTCAGACAGACAGTCAGTCAGTCAGACAGACAGACAGACAGACAGTCAGTCAGACAGACAGTCAGTCGGACAAACAGTCAGACAGACAGACAGCCAGTCAGTCAGACAGACCGTCGGACAAACAGTCAGACAGACAGACAGACAGTCAGTCGGACAAACAGTCAGACAGACAGTCAGACAGTCAGACAGACAGACAGACAGTCGGACAGACAGTCAGACAGACAGACAGTCAGACAGACAGACAGTCAGTCAGACAGACAGACAGTCAGACAGACCGACAGACAAACAGTCAGTCAGTCAGACAGACAGACAGTCAGACAGACACAGACAGTCAGACAGACAGACAGTCAGACAGACACAGACAGTCAGTCAGACAGACAGTCAGTCAGACAGACAGACAGTCAGTCAGTCAGACAGTCAGTCAGTCAGACAGACAGTCAGACAGACAGACAGACAGTCAGTCAGACAGACAGACAGACAGTCAGTCAGACAGACAGACAGTCAGTCAGACAGACAGACAGACAGTCAGTCAGTCAGACAGTCAGTCAGACAGACAGTCAGACAGACAGACAGACAGACAGTCAGTCAGACAGACAGACAGACAGTCAGACAGACAGTCAGTCAGACAGACAGTCAGTCAGTCAGACAGACAGACAGTCAGTCAGTCAGACAGTCAGTCAGACAGACAGTCAGACAGACAGACAGTCAGTCAGACAGACAGACAGTCAGTCAGACAGACAGTCAGTCAGTCAGACAGTCAGTCAGACAGACAGTCAGACAGACAGACAGTCAGTCAGACAGACAGACAGACAGACAGACAGTCAGTCAGACAGACAGACAGACAGTCAGTCAGACAGACAGTCAGTCAGACAGACAGTCAGACAGACAGACAGACAGTCAGTCAGACAGACAGACAGACAGACAGTCAGTCAGACAGACAGACAGACAGACAGTCAGTCAGACAGACAGTCAGTCAGACAGACAGTCAGACAGACAGACAGTCAGTCAGACAGACCTCTCGGCGATCAAAAGATGCAGCAGTTCAGGATCGGTGCAGTTGTGAGCTTTCCACGGCCACATCCACAGGTTTCCACGGAGCCAGAGGATCTCAGAGGGACCATCCATGTGTCGTCATCCAGTCCGGTACCGATCTTCTTCAGCTTCTTCAGGTCCACTGTGCCAGTAGTTCTATTAGCTAACAGCTAGGCTAGCTTCACCGTAAACGAGCGAAGAAAACGAGAGTCCAGCAGCTCCAAGCAGAAACTCTGCCGTTTCCTGCTAACTTGCTTATTAATGTGTTCACTAGTTTACTCACTAAAAACCAGCCAGCTGCTCTTCCTCTCAGGCCGAACCAAACGCCTCAGACCCAGTTTGGAAACGGGACCACTGCACTCCGGAAGTGAAGGGGGCGCTGTTTCCTATATTATCCACCATCTCCCGGTTCTAGTTTCTCTTGAAATCTGTGATATATCTTCAAGGAGTTTCTCTCTCAGCATGTATTTAAACTTTGATCTTTTATTAATTCAGCAGCTCACCGTGTTCTTCTAAATCTGCTGTTTAATTGCAAATTTTCCAACCTGCTATTGCCTCTAGTGGCGTGGGGTAGGAAACACAACTAATAAAATTATTACTAAATCAGAACTCCATACTGCCACAGATAACCAAAAATAAAAATTATTATCCATTTTTCATTATCACAATAACGGCTGAAAGTTTATTTTCTAAACTTTGATTTAATCCGACTAATGAGCCTCATTTAAATATTTATAGTTCTTGAATATGAATGTGTGTAAAGAAAAAGAAACGGCTACTATCCTGTAGCTCTCAGCTTCGTTCCACAATGATTCAGCTCTTCAGGTTTTTGGTCCGAAAGCTGCAGGATGAACTTGGTCAGTTTTCTCTGGATAGCAGTGAAGCACGGAGGTAGAAGTGTCATGCTGTGTGGATGTGGAGACCAAATGTGAAATTAACTAAACATCTTCCTATAAAACACAGGGTGTCCTAACTTTCACCTCATTTAAAGGACAAATCTTTAATATCCATCTATCTGTGATGTGATTTATCTCCCAGTCATTTTCAGTGAATTCGTTTCTTGGACGACTTTGCTCATTATTTCACAGTCATGCTGTGGGATCTGTCGCATTTGGACCAGAAAATCATTCCATCAAAGAATAAAGAGTTGTTAGATGCTGACAACAACAACAGAAATATGATTAAATATCAAACAGGCTGAGTTTGTGGTCAAATCGCAGAGGAACTGTTTAAATCAGAGACTTTAGTGCCGTTAGTTTCAGGTCAGATTGTCTGACATCCTGAGTTTTAGAAAACAAGATCTCTGAAGACAACTGTTAGAGAAACACAGTAATCCTGCATTATAGCTGTGAGAAGCTGAAATATTTAGTCATGAGGATTAAATAAAGGCCTAAATTAGGAGACTTTAAATGCTGTTTTAATGTTTTCAGTCTGCTGCAGGCGAAAACACGAAGCAGAAAACCTGCTGCAGGTTCTCAGGATGGTAATCAGGTTAAATCAACTGGACTTTTACTGCAGCAAAGATTGGAAACAGACATGAAGATTAGTCAACATCAGATAAAGATGTAAATACACCAGAGTTAATAACAAGGCAAGTTAACTCCCACTGCAAGATAATGAAGAAAAAGTTCAGAAAATGTTTGACAAACAGTTTGGATGTGAATGTGAGAAATAATCTCCAAACTGTTTCCATAAAGTGAGTGGAAGCTGTTATCAAGGAAATGTGTGATGAGTCATTAACTGTCAGACTGAAATAATTCAAAATGGCTCTTTAAACAAACACTGGCTATTAAATAATTACATGCAAATTGGCCAACAAATAACATGATTAATCCATGGATGGGTTAAATGGAGGCGATCAGGACGGAGGCGTCTGAGGCCCGTCGATAGCAGGAATAATTGGTTCTGGTGACGGATGAAGGTCTGGATTGATAATGGCTTCAGCTGAGGCTTCATGACCGAGCGCTTTCTGCTGGAAATGCTCCA
The DNA here is from genome assembly GCA_010277075.1 of Poeciliopsis retropinna. NCBI lineage: Eukaryota > Metazoa > Chordata > Actinopteri > Cyprinodontiformes > Poeciliidae > Poeciliopsis > Poeciliopsis retropinna. The sequence continues at coordinate 26,534,463 of VMRM01000005.1, forward strand.
CTCTGACGCTCTAATTGAAGAGCTTTCAAAGCTGGACTGGAGTTTCCTCAATCGTCTCCCGAATCATTCACACAAGCCATACACTGGGAAAGTTCAGGCACAACTGGTAACACTGGTGTTACTGGTCTCATAAGCTGCTTAATCAGACTGGAAATATGACTTGGTGACCTCTGCAGTTTTAAGCTCCAGACTGGTTCTGGACTGGTTCCAGACTGATTCCAGACTGGTTCTGGACTGGACCTGTCCAGTCTGCCCATCATCCATCACCTCCAAAGGTTTTCTGATTGAAGTTCCTGCTGAATAAAAAAGCCTCTTCGCTCCGAGTCCAACAGGACGGGAAACAGCTGCTCACATGTTCAGTTAAATGAAACCTGCTGTAACACGATGTGATATTTTAATATTCATAGAGTCTCAGCATGTTGATGATCGCTGCACTATTTGCATCCAGCAGATTTTGTCTCTGGTGGGATTTAAACCAAACATGTAGAAGCAGCTTTCAGCTTCTATGCACCACAGATCTGGAACAAACTTCTAGATTTAAAGGTTAAAGTTTCCTTTGGACCATAATTAATGGAAGACTGATCAACTTATTGTTTTTACTCAATCAAATATTTGATCTCAACTTGGTGGCTGTTTTTATGACTTTTTGTAATTTTTGATGTTCAGCACTTTGAGCTGCATTATTGATGAAATGTGTTAATAAACCTGATTGATGAGCCGATTTAACGTTGGAAATGTTAAAAAGTTGAATTTAAAAAGTGAAGCTGAATATCTACCACTTCTCCCAATTAGACTGAACTTTTAAACATTCATCTCCCATAAATTTATGATTTCCTCCAACACAGCCAGTGGATGAACGCAGCGATTTCATTCTGTTTTTATCTGTTATACATCAGACAATCGAAGCATCGATCTCATCGCCTCTTCAGCTGCTGCTGTTACACATTTCTGCCTCTTCTCTCCGTTTGTGTGTGTGTGTGTGTGTGTGTGCGTGTGCGTGTGTGTTTGCGTGTCTGGGGCATGTTTTAAAGTCTGGTCTGGTCCTCTTGTCTCCATCTCTTCCTCTCATGACCAAAGGACAACAAGCTTTAGACGAGAGCTCTGAGGTCCAACGACCTGCTGCGCCGTAAAGGAGATCAAACTCTCCTCCACCTCCAGCTCCACCTCCGGCTGGTGGAGCTGGAGGTGGAGTTTATTTTAATATTTGGAGTTTATTTTAATAACTCCAAATAAACAATTTGGAGTTATTAAACCAAATTGTCTAATAACTCAGCTAGCGCATTAGCTTCGGTTGCATTTACCCAGAATGCCCTGCGCTGTAGTCCACTTCCTGCTTTTGGAGCAGTTCAAACTGCAGAGTTCACCTCAACTGAACCCAGTCTGAGGCTTGGAGGACCAGAGGTCAGAGGTCGGTTTGTGTTCACACCTCACCAGGACTGAACAGAGCTGGTAGAGTGAGTTCTATATTAAACACAGAGAATATTTTCACTTTCTTCTGGACTTATTAAAGGATATTGGAGTAAAAGCAGCAGCATCTCCACGATGATGCTGCTGCTACTGCAGCATCTCCCTGGACAGGTTGCCGCGGAAAACGTGGTGAGAAAATGTCATTCTGTTCAGCTCTGCCACTGCAGGGTCAGAGGAAACTTCTGACCGCAGAGCTGCTGGTTTGGTTTGTGACTCGCCAACCAAATCAGGTTTGGGTAGAAAATGATCCCAATTAGCTCGGCGTGAGTGCAGCTGCTGCAGCAGCATGCGAGCGCTTCCGAGGCTGTGGTCCTCACCGCATCGCCGTCTGCTGGGTTTCCATGACTCCACAGTGAACACGGATTAACACAAAGTCTCTTCTCTGCATGAGCATCTCTAACTTTTTGCTCCCGCTCGCAGCTCGGCTCCGCTGCGGCACAAACCGTCTCAAACAGCCATTAAAAATAATGAGAAGGCCATTTTCACCGCCTGTAACTTGAAAACAATCCATATCACACAGGGGACCTCCTGCTGGAGACAGGGCCACAATTTCCCAGAGATTTACTGAACAACTATTGGCTCCTCTGCCCTTGATGGGACGTGAACGTCCCAACACGTCTGCAAAGCGCCGCAGTTAGTCCTGCTGCTGCAGCTTTTACTCAGAGAAGGAAACACACGCATCTGACCTTTCTAAGAAATGAAGCCAAACATTAAAGTAAAAACAACTCAGTCTGCTCTGTGATCCCCTCCAGGCCACTGTGGTCCAAAACAAACAGAACCCAGAGGCTCAACCTGCTGAGTCCTCAGAGACCGAACTTTGTTTCTGAGACTAAATGCGGATAAAGAAGTCGGGACCATTTTTATATCTGCCGATTAAAAGTTGCATCAGTTATTTGGAGATAACTGTTCCCCAGAGTGCAGAAAGTGTAAGTCCAATTTATTAGAGCATTCAGGATCTTGAAGTAACTATTTAAGTGGTTAAACCATCAGATGTTCATGCAGCCTGGTCTGACAACATGAAAACGGTTTCCATCATGTTTCCCCTGAGCAGACACCCGCTGCTCTGATCAGCTGCATTTAGTCTGTGTTGCCTCAGAGACCAGAAAGGAAAAACTAAGACGATCAGGAGGAGCTGGAAGAAGAAGGGTGAGTAAAGAGTCGACCGGCCAAAGCAAAGCCAGGAACAGGCGGCTAAATAAGCTCCACGGGGGGCCGAGACCATGGAGACGTGATGAGATGAGACAGAGCGGACATCAGGAAGGGTCGGCTGTAATGTTAAAATGGCCACTCTGCTCACCCTGCGCCTCTTCAACAAGTAGATTAACGCAATAATCTGATCCTGCAAACGTCCAGAACAACCATGAGAAACGCTTGACTGAGCAGCAACATCCACACCAGCTTTCAGTTTAATGGAGCATTTAAATGAGAGGAGGAGGCCTGGAGCAGCAGCACGAGCTGGGCAGGCGCCCACACACACACTCACACACACACAGAGACACACACACACACACACACACACACACACACACACACTCACACACACACAGAGACACACACACAGAGACACACCATCCACACACACACTCACACACACACAGAGACACACACACACACTCACACCCCCACACACACACTCACACACACACAGAGACACACACACACACAGAGACACTCACACACAGAGACATGCACACACACACTCACACACACACAGAGACACACACACACACAGAGACATGCACACACACACACACACAGAGACACACACACACACAGAGACACACACACACAGAGACACCCCCACACACACACTCACACACACACAGAGACACACACACACAGAGACACTCACACACACACAGAGACACACACACACAGAGACATGCACACACACACTCACACCCCCACACACACACACACAAGACTCACACAGAGACTCACACACACACAGAGAACTCACACACACACACACACACACACACACACACACACAGACACACACAGAGACTCACACACACAGAGACTCACACACACACAGAGACTCACACACACACACACACACGACACACACAGAGCCCCACTCACACACCACACACACACAGAGACACACACACACAGAGACACCACACACACACAAACACACACACACAGAGACATCACACACACACTCAAACCCACACACACACACACAGACTCACACACACACAGAGACTCACACACACACACACACACACACAGAGACTCACACACACAGAGACTCACACACACGAACACACCAACACACAGAGACTCACACACACACAGAGACTCCACACACGAGACTCACACACCCACACACACAGACTCACACACACACAGAGACACACACAGAGACTCACACACACACAGAGACTCACACACAGACACACACAGAGACTACACACACAGAGACTCACACACACACAGAGACACACACAGAGACTCACACACACACAGAGACTCACACAGACACACACAGAGACTCACACACACACACACACAGACACACACAGAGACACACACACACACACACACACACAGAGACTCACACACACACAGAGACTCACACACACACACACACACACAGAGACTCACACACACACACACACACACACAGAGACTCACACACACACAGAGACTCACACACACACACACAGACACACAGAGACTCACACACACACAGAGACTCACACAGAGACTCACACACACACAGAGACTCACACACCACACACAGACACACACAGAGACTCACACACACACAGAGACACACACAGAGACTCACACACACACAGAGACTCACACACACACACACAGACACACACAGAGACTCACACACACACAGAGACACACACAGAGACTCACACACACACAGAGACTCACACACACACACACACACAGAGACTCACACACACACAGAGACTCACACACACACAGACACACACAGAGACACACACACACACACACACACACAGAGACTCACACACACACAGAGACTCACACACACACACACACACACACACACACACAGACCACACACACACACACACACACACACACACACACACACAGAGACACACACACACACACAACACACAGACACACACAGAGACTCACACACACACAGAGACTCACACACACACACAACACACAGAGACTCACACACACACACACACACACACACACACAGAGACTCACACACACACAACACACACACACACAGAGACTCACACACCACAGAGACCACACACACACACACAGAGACTCACACACACACACACACAGAGACTCACACACACACACACACACACACACAGAGACTCACACACACACAGAGACTCACACACACACACACAGACACACACAGAGACTCACACACACACACACACACACACAGAGACTCACACACACACACGAGACTCCCACACACACACTCACACACACACACACAGACACACACAGAGACTCACACACACACACACACACACACACACACACACACACACACACACACACAGAGACACACACACACACACACACACACAGAGACACACACACACACAGAGACATGCACACACACACACACACACACAGAGAGACACACACACACAGAGACTCACACACACACACACAGACACACACAGAGACTCACACACACACACAGAACACACACACACACACACACACAGAGACTCACACACACACACACACACAGACACACACACACACACACACACACACACAGAGACTCACACACACACACACAGACACACACAGAGACTCACACACCACACAGAGACTCACACACACACAGAGACTCACACACACACACACAGACACACACAGAGACTCACACACACACAGAGACTCACACAGAGACTCACACACAACACACACAGAGACTCACACACACACACACACACACACACACAGAGACTCACACACACACACACACACACACACACACACACACACACACACAGACTCACACACACCAAAATGCCTGTACTTAGTGCAGCCGGTGTCTTTCTGTAATAACAATAATCGTCGCCTTGCTGCTGTTTTATGGCAGGAAGAGAAAAAAAAGAATCTGCAGAAACCCAGATTAAAAACCTGAGACGTGTCCTCTGGGAAGGACGATGGACGGACTGATGTCCCCTGACATGCTTTGTCCTGGACGTCGCCATGGCAACAAGGCCTTTCGGTTTCCTGTAAACCAGGAAGCTGCAGTGTTACAGTACAGAGTATTAGTTTAAAGAGGCAGATCCCTAAACAGCTCTTTCTGAAAACAGGCAGAACTGAAATTAGATGATCTATAAATGACTTTGTGCAGAATCTGTTTTTAGCTGATCGGTCGGTGCTCACCTCACAGCTCACCTTTAAATCAGAAAACATCCTGTGAACTGCTGGTGTCGGGAGAAACGTGTGAAACTGAGCTCTGCTTCCACTAACTCTCCACCAGTCAGAGATAAGACTTGGATCAAAACGTTTAGATGTTTTAATGAATGTTCAGCAGAGAGGAAGTGACAGAGCGGGGAGGGATGATGAAGGAGCGGATCGGTTTCTCCCGCGGGTTCAGAGACCAATCGATGGGCTGGCTGGGGCTGCCGGGGTCCATGCTAATACCTGCCGCCGGCTGAGGCCCGCTGGGCCGCGTCATCCGTCACCGAGGAGGAGCAGAGGACGGATCATCCAGACGGATGACTGGGGAGGGTTTCTGCCACACTAACCTGATTCTAATAAAAGTGCTAATATAGCAGCAGGAAGTCCAGCATGTGTCTGTGGGCCTTCAGACAGAGAGATGAATGTCCCTCCTGAGAGGCTCCCGGGGCAGAGATGTTAATCCATATCTCACATATTGCTGCTGCAGCCGGAGCGTCACAGCCCTGATGCATCATGGGGGATTGGGAGAATAAACGCTGCGACCAGAAGCTCAGCGTCTGGCCAGCGACAGGAAGTCTGCAGCACCAAACCAAACATCACATCCTGAACGCTGCACCTGAAACAGCTTCAGGTTGAAGATAAAAATGTTCCCAGGAGTTTTTTAGCCATAAATCATTTTCCAGGTTTGAGCTCCTCCTTCAGTTTTAGACGTAGAAACTTTTTATTCTGTGTTTTTGCAGAAACTGAGCCGGTTTAGAAGGTTTTAAAACTTTTATGTTTTAATTAATTCCATAATGTTCAACAAAATGACAGCAAGAAAAATAAAAACATTTACAAAACGTCACATCAGATTTTTTTAAACGACTTTCTGTGTGATTTCTTATCTTTTATTAGATTTTGAAAATCTTTGCTCCTCTCCTTCTCTGCCACTCATCGTGTCTGTGGGGCTCAGCACTGCCCCCTATCAGTGAAGCCGGTAAAATACTTTAGTCTTTTCAGAGTTTTTGTTTCCATTCAGGAAATTTTGTTTCATAATTCCAGTTCAAGCAATTTTACAGTCAATGGAAACGCAGCCACTGATAAGAGCCTGAGTGAAGTTCATCATTTCACCTGCATGATGATGAAACTTTGCTCCTGTTCTGCTCTCGGCTCTGTGAGGTATGGAAGTCAGTTAGAGCAAATAATCTGAGTATTTTTGAGCCAGTATTTGAACTGGTTAACATTTCTGAACTTACTCATTTTGCTGTCAGGACGTTTCCCACCAGTTGCTTTGATTTCTTACTGGTTTGTGTTGCTGGATGATCTGCTGATCGTTTCAGTTCAACCAGAGGATTAATTAGCCTGGAAGAAAGAAAACATTCAATTTAAAAGTCTCTGACTGATGTAAATTACATTTCTAAGTAATTTAAATGTTATGAATTGGACTGAAACAACTTTTAATGGCTTAATTATAAACTTATTATTGACTATTTATCAACTTAGTTGATTTTAGTACCTCTGCTGACAAAATCCAAGGTACTGAGATAAGGACATTTTTTAAAATTGCCTGAGGTTGTGTGTTGCCATGGAGACGCATACACCGTTTTTAGAGGCGATGAAGTTAAATAATGACTCCAGCTTTACTTAAGCAGCCAGAGATTATAAACGGCCGTTATTAAACCAGCAGCCATTTTCCTGTCCAATGTTTCCCCAAGCGAAGGTTTTAAACCTCCAGCTGAAGACGAAGGGACGGATGTGACGACCGGTCCTGAGGTTTGCTAAGCTGCTTATGGCGTTGTGCAGAGTTATTGTCATGTTGCCTTTGGTTCTGCTGGAGGAGCCGTTAGCAACACTTCTGCAGCGCAGCACCGAAAACCAAGACAGGAAAAAACGAGATAATCCCTGGATGCACTAAAATAAACTGCATCAAACTGGAAGAGAAGAGAAAAGGTGTTTTAAAACAAACTTGGGAACAAAATCAGAGAGAAGCAGCTGGACATCGACTTCAAAACGTTTCTGATTCAGGTTCAGCTGGAGCTCAAAGAAAACTCATCAATAACATTGATTATCTGTTAGTTTTACTCTCATCACGTTAATCAGCTTTGGTGATTAATACAAATCAGCCTGAACCTGATGGATGAATAAATAATATTCACAATTCAATAAACTGACATTTATTCTGTCATGTTGTGTAGTTTGGTCGTTTTAATCTGTATTTTAGTCATAACTAAAAAATGAAACGTTTGGGATCAGAACTTTTTACAGGTTTTAGTGGAAACAGATTTTGTGCTATTTCTGCTCCTCAGTTTTTTACCTGATCTGATTTACATGATCTTGGTTTTATTTAGGTTGTTTTTTAAAATATATTTTTAATTTGACAGATTATTGAGTATTTTACTAACAGACCTGCTGATAAAATCAGCCGCGGTTTAGAAATATCTCACCTCATATTTCTGAACATCTGCTGCCATAAATGAAATATAAATCACAACAAACATGCGTCTATATTTTATATCTAATAATTGAGCTCTTTCTAATATTATTAATGGAAGACATCGACTGTTAACATTCAGATTCGGATGAAATATCAAATTGTGAATGATAAAGTTAAAACTGATTATCAATCTAATCATAATGGTCATTATTTTTCTATGAACATTAAAGTTGGAGAATCCCTCACTGTTCCCGAAATGCTCCATAAGGAGTAATCTGGATTAAATCTGGACCAGATTAATCTGATTAATCAAAAGTTAATCTGTAAAGCACAAAGTTCATAAGTTCTGTCTGCAGGATATTTTGTTCAACTGTTTCATGAGTTTATTGACTGAAATAAACATTAAAAACCATCAGCAGGTTAAAGTACATGAACTGATATGCAGATTTCATAAATCTGTTGTGTTAAAAAGCATCTGAGTTTGGTTTGAAACGCAGGAATTGATCCTCTAAAAGGGATTTAAAGTTTAAAAATCTGCCGTGTTTTTATGGTGACATATTGTTATTGAAGTATCCAGAAGCAAACCTTCAGCTACCAGCACAAAAACAGCAGCCAAATGAACAGAACGGCATAATCAAAGTAAACACAGTATTAAAGTCCACATGGTTCAGGAAGCTGCTTTCTACTTCAGTTTATAATTAGATTATAAAAATGCTGAGCAACAAAAACTGTTTTTATTCTGATCTGAACTTCTTCCATTCGGCTGCAGTGGAAACTATTTTCATGCTGATGAATCTTTTCCTTTTAGCATTTATGTAAAGCAGAATAATCATAAATCTCTGGGGGCAACAAAGAATAAAGAGATGAAAATATTAGATGTAAATCAGAAAAACTATCTTTTGGTCTTTTGTACCAATAAACTGGATGAACCTCCGGCTCTAAGACTTACGCTCATGTTTTATTTCTGAAAACAGGAAATGAAACATGTTGGGTGATTTATTTTAGGAATTCACTTTTTCATGAGGATTTATGGTTTTTCTCCTGAACCTTTTTGTTTGTTATTTTCTGATATTTCAGACATTTTTCTTTGGTGATCTTTCAGGCTGGAGGGGCGAGTTTCCATCACCCTAATCTTTAGATTGTCAGAGTCAGAAATGGAATCAAAGTTAATGTTTCATCCAGCCAGAAAAAGCAAAATCAAATATTAATGAAAGAACTTCAGATGAGTTCAGTCACTCCAGCTGATCAGAAACCGTTCATGTCGGGTTTGTCAGCGGCGCTGCAGTCGGGTCGGCCTGCAGCCGTTCTTCACGGTGACCCCGGTAACCCCAGACAGGATGGAGGGCCGGGAAACAGAGGAATAAATACTGAGGAAAGTATTTATTCCTCAGTAAACATTTGATCAGACGAGAATAATTTGCTCCCAGATTCGCTGCAGCGACATGAAACACATTAATCTTATTACTGCTGGCCTGAAATATGCACATATCTCAGAATACTGAGTGAAATATTAACCTTCATGTTGGGGATGAAGGACAGAAACGCTGCAGGTCTCTTCCTCTGGTTTCTAGTGAACACAAAAAGTCAGATGTAGCTACAGACGCTCAACCTGCAGTTATTAATAAACTAAACCTCCAGATAAAAGATCTGCAGATGAAACAGCATTGATCCTGAGGTCAAAGGTCAGCTCCGTTTCCTGATGTTCACATGGATCTAATCTGAACATGAACCACAACTTAGATCTGAAATAAATAATAACTAATGGAGGAAAACTAAATCATGTGTTCATGAAAGTTAGAGAAATCCTTTGTTTTTGTGTTTATTGATCTATTTATTAGCTTTTTCAACCGATGAAAATTGTTTTTTATTGTTCAGTATTTATTACACAGTCAATGTGTCACAATACAAAAGTCCGAACTTTTCAAATTCTGCATCAAAACATAATCCAAAGTATGAAAAAGCTAAAACTACAATTATAAATAATAAAAACTAAAACTAAACAATATTTAACTAATAATTAATTGAAACTAAATATTTAACAAATAACTAATTGAAACTAGCAAATCCGTTGTAAAAAGAAGTTGAATTGTGACGCTGGTTAGCGGCGATGCTAAGAGAAACTTCCTGGATCTGCTCCGATGGACAAGTTAAATCAAGTCAAAAATTATATTCATATTTTATATTTTATTCAAATCAGAGCACGCACACACGCGCACACACACACGCACACACACACACGCGCACACACACATGCACATACACACGCACACACGCGCACACACACACACACGCACACACACACATGCACATACACACGCGCACACACGCACGCACACACGCGCACACACACACGCACACACACACACACACACACGCACACACACACATGCACATACACACGCGCACACACACACGCACACACACACACACGCACACACACACACGCACACACACACGCACACACACGCACACACACACACACACGCGCACACACACACGCACACACACACACGCGCACACACACATGCACATACACACGCACACACACACACGCACACACACACGCGCACACACACACGCACACACACGCACACACACACACACACGCACACACACACATGCACATATACACGCACACACACACACACACACACACACACACACACAGCGCACACACACATCACACACACACACACGCACACACACACACGCGCACACACACACGCGCACACACACATGCACACACACACACACGCACACACACACACGCGCACACACACACGCACGCACACACACACACGCACACACACACACACACGCGCACAGATAAAAAATCCCTGTAAGACATTTAGATGACATTAAATACGTTGAGAACTGATTTCCCATGATGCCTCTGTGCCGCTGAGGCCACCATGTTGGTTAAAACTGTTCAGTAAACGCGTTTTGTTCCAGCTGAAGGGAGGAAAGGTCAAACTGCCTGACCTCTGAAGCGCCAAAGCTTTCTCCTCCTGGATGACCTTTGCCCTCTGCAGGGAGTCGACCGCCGCTCACTCAGGTCAAAACCGGCCACTTTATTAGGAACACCGTGCCAGCAGAAAGGTCAAACAACTTCTTCCCGCTCAGAACCGCCTCAGTACCACAACGTATCAGAACCGCTCCAGAGGTTCTGGTCCAAACATCCATGATCAGAACCTGAAGATGAACTTTATTCATGGATCCAAAAAAACAGAAATGCAACACATCCATTGTTAATATTCATCCGAATTTAAAAATAAAAACTTTCTTTTTGTTTCTGGATCTCTTCCTGCTCAGCAGGAATGGAAAAGGATTTTATTTGTATGTAAATTTCTGAATGGTTCAGTTTTATCTCCTGATTCTTTGAGGCCGACTCTGTGGAAAAGTTAAAATCGTACCTTCATTGTCCTGCAGCATTTCCCTCTGATCCTCTTCAAAAGTTCAATATTTCTTTTTATTAATTACAGAAATTGATTCTTAAATCTTTTGTGAAATCTAATCTGAATTTTTCAAAAGACATTTTTTCTTGAATTCTGCTGTTTGTTTTGGTAACTCATCGGCTGTGTGGTTTATTAACTGGACAAACCTGCAGCTGGAGCGTTCGGTCTCCGCCGCGCCGCCGCGCCGCGCCGCCGCACCGCCGCGCCGCCGCACCGCCGGCGCCGCGCCGCCTGCTGCTTCAGAGAAACCAGAAAACAAAAATATGTACAAAATACAGGAGAGCAAAGATTTGCACCTTATAATGACTCATCAGAATGAACACATGACCTGAAGCATCATGGGAACTTTCAGTAACGGCTTTATTAAATTAGTGCAAAAGACAAACAGAACTCATTCAAAATGTCCTTTTTTGTTTAAGTTGGTCTTCCAGCACACGCTACGTTTCTCCGATGAGCGCGAAGATAAAAAGCAAAACGATCCACTGAGTCTTTGTTTTTCTTCTTCTGACTGGACATGAGAGCTGGACAGAGAGGAGGAGAGGCGGGAGAACGAACCGAACCCAAACAGCCGCAGCCAAACAAACTTCACTCCTGATTGTGCAAAATGAATCTCACTTCAAAAAGGAAAACAATCAGAAACCAAAGATGTTACAGTAAAATAGTGAACACAACAACAGCTTTTAAAACAGACTTACTGTGAAAGACTTGTAATCAAACTACATAAGTTAATCAATACTGTATATTTATACAATGGTAAAAAATAAAAATATTTATATAATAGTACTTTTTTTCAGGTTTACACCATTACTGTAAAGATTTACTGTTTTCCACTCCATAATAACTAATGTGATAAAAACAGAAGCAAACTGAGGAAACGACTCCAGAGTCTCTTATTTTGAAGGCTTATGGCTACAACCTCGTCCTAAAAAAGCCACAACCACCAACAGACGGAGAAAAACGCTTCAGTCCTCTGAGACGGAAACAAGATCAAACCATCAAACACGCTCTGACGAGAAGATAAAGAAACACCGCCGCTCCCCGCCGACCAGACGGGCCGCAGAGTTCACTGGGCCGGCGGGGCGGGCGGACGGAGAGGTCAACGGACGGGTCAACAGGCGGAGGGTGGGAGACGCTAACACAGCCAGGCAGTCTTCGTGGGGTAAAAGAGGTAGCCATGACGACAGGGAGAGGAGGTTTCTGCTTCATTAGTTGATCTGCTTTTTTCTCTCAATATCAGTTTTAATGTTCCTTCAGGATGTGGCGCGATGCTAACAGCGCTAACACCGCTACATTCCAAGCTCTGCAACGGAGGGGTGGGGCACAAATCAATAATCAATGATGGATGGAGAGAGGGAGAGAAAAGAAAGAATAGGAACGCAAGACCAGAGAGGTGAAGATGGAGAGGAAGAATGAAGAGGGCCAACAGGAAACAGGAAGTGATTTAAAAACAAACATGGCCGACAGGCGGCGGCGCTGTCCCAGGGAGAAACTTCTAGATTTGCTTGTTGGATTTCGCCGAGGTGAGAAGATTTCCTGTCCTGATCCCGGGCGCGTGGGGAGATTCATCGTTGCTTCTCAGTGGTGCGAAAAGGACAATGAGAGGTTTCAGCAGGAATTACAGGCCTGGAGCGGGGTCAGGGGTCACGGGTCAGGGCGGGGTAGGGTGAGGAGGAAACAAAAAAGAACAAGAGTGAATATCATGGAGAAGAGCCCAGTTCACCTGGATCTGTTCATGATTTTCCCCGGTACCAACGAGGTTCTGTGGAGCAGTAAAGAGCTGTCAGTATCTAACCTGCAGTCAGACGGATCTCAGTTTGGAGAATCACAAATTCACCTGTCAGACTGAACAGGTGAGAAAGAAATCAATAATCAATGCTGCCAAAGCAAACTTCAGTGAAACTTCACTTCTGGGTCTGGAAGTTCTGATATTACATGGTGAGATTTAAAATTTACAAGACCTGAGGACCACACACACACACACCACACGCACGCACATGCACACCACACACCACACACAAGCGCACACACGAACGCGAAGCGACTGGTTTTATGTTACAGACGTTTTTCCTTCTACTTCCTGTTCAAATCTCTGAGGATTTTTCCCGGCGAGACGCTGCAGCTCACAGGAAGAGCTGGAGAGAAAAGAGGCAACGCTTCGTCTGGACGGAAACTGAAGCTCCTGACACAAAACTGAGAATCGATTCAGAGCAGCTTCAACAGGAAGAGGAAATCACTTTATCTGAGACGGGCAACGAGCAATTCTCTTCATTAAAGCAGCAGAATCAATTTGTTGCCGAATAAATCAATTTGTTGCTGAATGAATCAACTTGTTGCCGAATGAATCAATTTGTTGCCGAATGAATCAACTTGTTGCTGAATAAATCAACTTGTTGCTGAATAAATCAACTTTGTTGCTGAATAAATCAATTTGTTGCTGAATAAATCAACTTGTTGCCGAATGAATCAATTTGTTGCCGAATGAATCAACTTGTTGCCGAATGAATCAACTTGTTGCCGAATGAATCAATTTGTTGCCGAATGAATCAACTTGTTGCCGAATGAATCAATTTGTTGCCGAATGAATCAACTTGTTGCCGAATAAATCAACTTGTTGCTGAATAAATCAACTTGTTGCAGAATAAATCAACTTATTGCTGAATAAATCAACTTGTTGCTGAATGAATCAACTTGTTGCTGAATGAATCAACTTGTTGCTGAATGAATCAACTTGTTGCTGAATAAATCAACTTGTTGCCGAATAAATCAACTTGTTGCCGAATGAATCAATTTGTTGCCGAATGAATCAACTTGTTGCCGAATGAATCAATTTGTTGCCGAATGAATCAACTTGTTGCCGAATAAATCAACTTGTTGCTGAATAAATCAACTTGTTGCCGAATGAATCAACTTGTTGCTGAATGAATCAACTTGTTGCTGAATGAATCAACTTGTTGCTGAATGAATCAACTTGTTGCCGAATGAATCAACTTGTTGCTGAATGAATCAACTTGTTGCTGAATAAATCAACTTGTTGCTGAATGAATCAACTTGTTGCCGAATGAATCAACTTGTTGCTGAATGAATCAACTTGTTGCCGAATGAATCAACTTGTTGCCGAATGAATCAACTTGTTGCCGAATGAATCAACTTGTTGCCGAATGAATCAATTTGTTGCCGAATGAATCAACTTGTTGCAGAATAAATCAATTTGTTGCCGAATAAATCAATTTGTTGCCGAATGAATCAACTTGTTGCTGAATGAATCAACTTGTTGCTGAATAAATCAACTTGTTGCTGAATGAATCAACTTGTTGCTGAATGAATCAACTTGTTGCTGAATGAATCAACTTGTTGCTGAATAAATCAACTTGTTGCTGAATGAATCAATTTGTTGCCGAATGAATCAACTTGTTGCTGACTCTTCCGCGTAGCAACATTTCTACAGGTTTTGACATTTCTGTGCCAATTTGTAGAATATTTTGCCTAAAACTGTTTCAGTGCTGCCCTCTATGGGCTGAAGTGTGGCTACTGCAGTGGAATTTTCCTATTGGTTTGTTTAAAGCCGTGTCAATCTGACGCCCCCTGGTGGTGGGTCTGGACAGACTGGAGGTTTGTGACGACAGACTTGAGACAAACACAAGTTTGTTTTTTGGATCTATCAAAAAAATTATAATTTTTATTTTAACTTTTACTGTAAATAAGAGAATGTTTCAGAACCAATGAAACTGAAAGGAGATCAGATCAATAATCAAATATTTCTGCTGAACCCATTTCTGTATAAATTATACGTAAATTAGTTGTTATTGTTTATAAATTTAGCTTCGCTTCATGAATACTGATGTGGGAAAATTGCAGCAGTTTTTATTTACTGAGCTGTTTGGTTATTAAAGCGGAAATGGACCTGATGTTGAGCGTAACCATGGCAACCCAGCCTGGATCTACCACTGCTTTATCCCTTCATCATGATGCAGATAGATTTAGATGGTGATGCCTTCACATGCAGTCCTGGAAAAAAGACTTTCAACATGAGAATTTAAAGTTCAAAATGTTCAAATGAACTTTTTCCAAAGTAAATTTTCTTTGGCTGCATTTTCTCACCTTTTAAATTGTCTTATTTTTAGGCTTGTCGTTTGAGATTTGTTGTTCGGCGTTGTGCCAACGGGGGCGAGCTGCATCATTAGCACCTTGGCCCCTCAGCATGAACACAGAGCGACAGGAAGCTGATGACAGCAGGGGGCGGCGGCGTGTGAGCCGCCGAACGGCGGCGGCGCCAACATGGCGCTGGAAACAGTCGCCGGCTGCAGCGTCTGCAGTCAGAACCAAACGTGCTGATCCAATTCATTCCTGTCCACTAAACATCCACACAACAGCAGCTTTCATGGCTCAAAACTAGTTTTGTTGTGTTCGAATAATAAAGTGATTAAAACTGAATTAAGTTCATCGGAGTGAAAATGACGTTCAGTATTTGTGGCTCTGCTGCAGTGAACTGATTATTATTCAGCTGCATATTATCACTCTGGTTAAAAATATTTATTCTCAAAATTCTGACTTTTTTTTTAAATTTTGACCTTAATCTCATAATTTTATGAGGTTAAAATGATGAGATTTTACTTTGATTTCAGAATATTGACAATAATCTCAGAATTTTGTCTTTATTCTCAAAAATCTGAATTATTTCTCAGTAATTTGACTTTAAGTTTTACTGTGATTTCAGAATATTGAGCACAATATATAAATCAACCTGGAGTGATTTCATCTAACAGTTCAGGACTGAAAACATTTCTGCATGAGATTATGAACAGCTGATCAGACATTAATGCAGCATCCAGCCGTTTCAATGACGTTAATAAAAGCATGAGGTTTTAAACCTGGAACTTCACCCTAAGAGAAGCAAAATGTTTATGAAGGTTAAATGTTGAATGAGGAATATTATTTTCCATGAGGCAGTCATAAATAAAAGGTTGATTAATCCTGTGACGAGGTTTCAGGTTGAGCTTTCTTCCCTGAGCATCTCTTCACGTCTGCAGAGATCAAAACGCCGTCAGAGGCTCAAACATCACTTCCATGGTAACTGCACATCATCCTGGCTCAACGCTTCTCCTCCTAAAGCTGTGAAGAAGTCATATTTTCACTGCAGTAAATAAGCCCTGAAGCGTTCCCGTCTCTGACTGGGAGCGGATTAGAGCGGAGCGGCGGATCAGGAAACACCAGAAAACCTCAGGATGGAGGAAAACTCAACGCATCTGGACTGGATGCATCTGTTTCATGTTTTCATCCATTTCACTCTGAAAACACAGAAATCCTGAGGCTGTTTAACTCTGTTACTCCTGAGAAGACTCGTTTTCTGAACCCGAGAAACCGAATGAACTCCTGAGCAGCTGCATTTACACTGAGCACTGGTTTATCTCCAGCTCTCTGACTGGGAACACTGGGAACATGCTGTTCACATCAGCAGCATCACTGGCTGAAGATGCTGGACGATATGTAATACTTCAGGTCACAGATAGGGGGCGCTGTGGTCTTCTGCATCAGTTTTCTACCTGTGAAATGTTTTAACATGAACTGAATGGTGGAAGCAGCTGAAAGTATTCACACCCTTAAACATTTTCCTGATGTTCTGATGATAACTGATGGGCGGTTCTGGAACGGGACCAGAACCGCCCATCAGGTCCACGTCTGTCTCCTCAGAATATTTCCCAGAAGTTTTCAGAGACGGTTCTGGATCCAGATCATTTGTTTGGCTGCTGCCAGCCCGGTTCTGTTCGTCATCCCGCAGTGATCAGGTCCAAAGCCTGAAACATTTCAGTCCAAAAAACAAACTTTTCTGGTCATAAATAAAATCCTAAAATCGTCTCTAGAGCTGCGGATGTTTTCCTTCATCAACGGTTTGGAGCTGAAAATCCTCCAACATGACAAACGAACATCAGAGAGGAGATGATCAGGGATCAATTATTGATTAATTATTGATCCACCATTTGATAGAAAAGGTGATCAATAGGAGAATTAGTTTGCGGAACCATAAAAGTGGTTCTGAATAAATCAGATTTATTGTTTTTGATGTAAAATGTTGATATTTTTTATTGGATCAATAACTGATCTGTTGGTCCAGAAAATGTTTTTTCAGCTAACGATTTATCGGTTAATAAATTAGCTGATGATCACTTTACTAATTGATTCATGATTAATCCAATCAATCGTTGCTTCATTGCTGAATATTTGTGGCTATTTTTACCAGTAATATTAATGTTTAGTCATTTTTAACATTTCTCCGACTCCCCCGAATGAAACGATGTTCAATCTTCACACCTTTTTGTGTCGTTTCTTTAACCAATCCTTCCCCTCTGGTTCCCTCCATTTCTCTTTGCCTCATCTCTCTACTGCAGGGTCAGAGGTCACGGCGAGATTAGGGAATTGAAAGAGAAACCTCTCTTCCTCTGTCAGACTCTGACTATCCGCCGCACTGATCAGTTCGCTATCTGTCCCCCGGCAGCGGCGAGATGAACTGGAGTCATCGCTCACCGCCGGCCGGTGTTTCTGTGTGTGTGCGTGTGTGTGTGTGTGTGTGTGTGTGTGTGCGCGTGTGTGTGTGTGGGTGTGTGTGTGCGCGTGTGTGTGTGTAAATCTCCTGTGTCCAAATCAGAAGAACTGCTGCCCAGCAGGAACGATGACATTCCCAGAGGAGATTCACATTCCTGATGTTCTGCAGCCTCAGTTCTGCTGCCGGGTCAGCAGCGCCGGTCCGGTTCTGACTGAACGGACCGGCTGTTTTGGGAATGCCAGAACTAAACGATTAAAAAAAGATTTTTTAAAGTGATTCAGTCGACTTCAGTCTCAGCGAACGCTGGAACATTTTCCGGGTTCTTTGCTGAGATGGTGCAGCAGCATCACCTCAAAATGATCATCATTCTGGAACAAAAGTTAAAATCCTTAAATGTTATTAGCCTCCACCTGCCGCTGGGCCCCGACCTGCCGCTGGGCCCCGACCTGCCGCTGGGCCCCCGACCTGCCGCTGGCCCCCGACCTGCTCCTGGGCCCCCGACCTCCCCGACCTGCTGCTGGGCCCCCGACCTGCCGCTGGGCCCCCGACCTGCCATTGGGCCCCCGACCTGCCGCTGGGCCCCTGACCTGCCGCTGGGCCCCCGACCTGCCGCTGGGCCCCCGACCTGCCGCTGGGCCCCCGACCTGCCGCTGGGCCCCCGACCTGCCGCTGGGCCCCCGACCTGCCGCTGGGCCCCCGACCTGCCGCTGGGCCCCCGACCTGCCGCTGGGCCCCCGACCTGCTATTGGGCCCCCGACCTGCTGCTGGGCCCCCGACCTGCCGCTGGGCCCCCGACCTGCCGCTGGGCCCCCGACCCGCCGCTGGGCCCCCGACCTGCCGCTGGGCCCCCGACCTGCCGCTGGGCCCCCGACCTGCCGCTGGGCCCCCGACCTGCCGCTGGGCCCCCGACCTGCCGCTGGGCCCCCGACCTGCTGCTGGCCCCCGACCTGCCGCTGGGCCCCCGACCTGTGTCACCCTCAAGGTGTGAAAATGACCTCAGCAAAATATCTGGACTTTCTGACTGATCACTTTCTGTCATGGTTCCAAAAGAAGAGCCGAACCTACAGTAATCGTCTCCATGCTGAAAGGAAAACCACTGCGTCACTGGCTGCTGTGGGCAGAAAGGGGAGAAACTCCTGGTGTGTCACCATCCTCCTCTGACCTCTGACCTACAGAGACCCTTTGGCGTTTCCTCCAGCAGAAGATCTGAGGGTTAATGCAGTTCATATCAAACAGCTCTGGGAAGGTTTTCTGACATCCTGCAGAGAAACTCAGGCAGAAACTTTCCACAAACTCACAAGTTCAATGGATCAAGAATTGTGCAGTGAAACCAGAGAAGGTCCAAAGTTAACATGTAACTGTTTAGATGTTTATGACTGAAAAGCTTTTGGTTTTAGTATATGTGACACTTAATGCTGCACATTAAAGAATGACCGTCTGCAGATCTTTATAATCCATAAAATGTTTAGAAAATCTGCTGTCATAATAATTTGGAACATTTTGAGTTTTTATTTTTGAATAAATCCTGTTCAGCTTTGTTCAGTAAAATCTGATTTATCCTGTAATAGTTCATGACTTAAAAATGATACTGACCATCATTTGCCCATTTAGGAAAATCTGAGAAAATATCACTTGCATAATAATTTATAACATGATGTATTTTATCAATATGATTGATTAAAATGTGAAAATGTAGGTTTGGTGTTTGAGATGGAAAATTTGGGAATCCCGGACCTAAACGATTAAAAAATGATTTTTAAAATGATTTTTCTTACCGACGCGACAAACAGCAGGAAACAAAGGATTGTTGAGAACAAGCTTCCTTCATGGATAAAAATAAAATAGCAGATATTACAGGCAGGAGGAGAGAGGATCAGATATTCTGGTGGAAACAATCAAAGAGAAAATGAGGAAAAACATTCAGACCAAGAAAACAACAGAAAGAAGAAAAACAAGAGAAGCGATGAGCCTGACGCTCCAGTCCATAAATCTCAGTCTGACACCAATCTGCTGAACAAAGACATTATAATTATAGGTCCATCATCTCTTAAGGCTGGAGTGAAATATGTTTTTTGGTTTCCCCATCATCCCTCACTGTCTCTGCTCCTGCCACCGTTCCTCCCGCTGAACGACGCCTCCGGCATGAACTGCACAACCAGGCAGAAGCAAAGAGACTCTTAAAGTTGAGAAATGAATTTTGCTCTCACCAAACAGTCTGCGTTCTGCATGAATTATTCATGCTGGTGCTTGGACTAAATGAGCTGTTTGGAGTAAGTACAAGGTTGACTTCTGTATAAAAATCAGAAACACAAAGAGTTTCAGTCTGAATCAGCTGCAGGACTGAAGGAGTTCAGAGCCGACGACCGAAACCGCCGCTAGTCTGAGCGAGTTTACAGCAAACTAACCAAATATCCACAAAACTGAACAGAAAAGAGGTTATTAAAGGTCAGGAACTAGTGAGGAAACTGTCACATTTCTTCCCACCGAGTGGCTCAAATCGCATCAGGTGGAGAAGATCTGACCTGTTTACATGTCTGGTTCTCCAGACTGTTGGAGTGAGAGGAGAAACCAGGAGATCCACAGGCAGCTTGTTGTTCTGGAGAGGAGAGTAATCTACCAGTGGATTATTATATTATTATTAACAGCAGCCTGTGTGTCCAGATGTGCAGTAAGTTCACCCTGAAGCACCACAAGACACTAGAAGCTACATTTCTTTCAGGCAGTCTGAACGATCACAGAAAATATCCGACCCGTTTCTCTTCCACGCGATGAACTGAATCGTATCTGATAGTTTCCAGTGTCTGCGGTCTGAACGGTCAGTTTATCCACAGACCGATAAACTGAACGGTCAGTTTATCCACAGACCGATAAACTGAACGGTCAGTTTATCCACAGACCGATAAACTGAACGGTCAGT